>LSSL01000102.1:0-19962 GCA_001953115.1 Smittium mucronatum | reverse complement strand
ATAATAATAATAATAATAATAATAATAAACTTGAAAAAGTAATCTATATTTGAATGGAACTTTTAGAGTTTTCAATCACTATTAAGTGGTCTCAAATTAATTTCTCGTGGTATATTACAAGAAGAAAATATGACCGAGGACTTTTTAGTTGGAAAATTATGAAATGTTTTTCCTGGAAATTTTCTCCAAGCAGTTTTTTTGGCCATTGGATAAAACAAAGATATTTTTATGTTTTCATCGCTTGATGTCTCCGTAATTTTTGTCAAAAGGAGCTTCAAAACATTAAAATGTGAAAATTAAAAATATTTTAATTTAAGTGAAGATAGAAAAAAAAATTTACAGGTTAAATTCGGATATTAGAGCCATACAGCCAGCCAAAAAATAGTGCATATATTGCGAAAATACATGGCACACGAGGAGGGAATTTTTTTATTTTTATAGAGATCAGAACATAAGCCAATAAAAGTTAATTCAGAGAAGAAAATATGCTATTCAAATGGAAAAGATGTTGAGCTTAACTAAAAAAAGGAGGAATGAAATTATGGCTCATAAATCACTTTTCGCTAATTTTTGTATTATAGATAAAAAAAATTCCGAAAGCCACCAGAACCCGGAATACTACAATTAAATGACAGAAAAAACCAAAAATAAAAACTTTGAACCTAATATTGCGTTTTTTTGACCTAAAGACATCCTGATACCAACTAAAATGGGAGTAGGAAAATATTGAATTGGTTTGGTAAAAATGAGATTCCAAATATAAATATATTCTGACATATTGGACATAAAATATGACTTCCTATCATCAAAAGAACATAAATTAATAAAATTGTAGAGGATTTATTAAACAAGATAATACCTGTTACCATAAGACGTCCAATTAAATCAGACCCGTATTACAGAAAATATCTGCTTGAAATAAAAATTGTAATGCTCCAATCATTATTGGCCATATAAATCACACCCGTTTTTTTAATAATTAATCATGATCATTTCCTATTTATTTCATAGCTATATAAACGGATTGAATTCCCACTTTTTGGAATGCAGACTTTTCAATTAGTTTTATTCTTTTATTTCGTTGTTCCCATTTAAATCTTATTAAAAATAAATTACTTCCTTAGTTTAATTTGGCAAACAATAGGCTCCTTAAAATTTGAAAATATTCTCTTTTTATTCGTTTTTATTTTATCTTGCTTCTTTTTATCTTCTTTTTTACTCGCATCTTTTAAAAAAAACCTGCAATTGAACCTTATTCTTATAAAAATGAAATTAACAAATTTTAACCAGTCTGCCGGGTCCAGAGTCATTTATAACCAGCTCAAAAACAATACCATTGATAAAATATCTGAATCCGAGAAAAACTCTTCCACCCTAAAACACGAAGTACTTAACAGAATCCCAACATCGGCCATCAAGTTAAACAATCCAGAAGTTATTCGTGACGATAAAATCAGGCTTCCTGATGCCGTGCATTTTTACGGTATTCTAACCAACTATCAGGAATTCATTTCAAGTATGGCTCTCAACTTTAGGGCTCGCCTAGAAGTATTAAAAGACGAACTTAACAGAATATTGTACATCGGAGATCATCTTACATACTCGGCTACCATGTGGTTTGGATCACTTATCGAATCCAACTCGGCCTCTTTAATATCCTTTACAAAAATTCTAAGACGACTTTTCCAGGAATTTCTCAGACCAAATTAACGCAATAAGTGCCAGGGGTATTATTATGAAGTTCAGAAAAGGTACTAGGTATGTATCCACTTGCGCCGCTGAATTTAAAATCATCTCCAGAGACAGTTTTTTTGACCAGATTTCTCTTGTCGATCAATTTTTTTTATGAGTCTAAATGAATAAATGTCGAATTTTATGATCATAAGCAAATTTACTAACGAGTTGTAAGGAAAGGTTGATATTTTCACTCAGAATTACGATATACTTATTAGCTTTAATTTTCTCCGACAAGGCAATACAGAGTTTGTGCCTCGCTACTACCCGGGAATCAGTCATGCAGCTAATCATTATATCCCAAATGCACCATAAATAAATCTTAACGAGCCCGGTTTCGCTATGGAAATCAATTCAGTTACATCTAGATTCCTTCTTCTGCTCTCTAAAGAAGAAAGGAAAAGCCTTCGCGAACAAGGAATTTACCTCTATTTAGAAATATTGGTTGCATAGCCAATTCGTATCATTTAAAATCTAGTCGGGAAAAGGCCGATACCAACAGAAATCAAGAACCACTACTAGGATATAACTTTACTAATAAGTTTTATTATAGTAGTTTTTATGTCAGCAACTTCTTATTTTAAATAAAATATTTTAAAAATGGAATCATCGTCGTATGTTGAAACTTTATGTCTTATTTACTTAGGAGATTCTGATATTTTCATCGATTATAAACTTATTAAACTTCTAAAACTCAATCCAGAAATCTAAAAAACGCAATCAGCCTTGAAGCCATTGGCGGAAAAACTAACCTTGGCCTCACCATATACCAATGCTACTCTGAATCCGAGTTTTTTTTTTTTTGGAAATGTTCACTGCGACAAACTAACCATGTACCTCATAAACTCACCCAACATACCAGTTACTCTCGACCTCCCTTGGTTAAAAACTCACATCTCATATATCAGATTGAGCAAAAAATCTATTAAATTTCAATCTTAATTCTGTAAATATAACTGCATTCTAAATTTAGAATCGATAAACGCCATATTTAGGCCACAATATGACGAAAAAGGAGAAATATCTAAAAGCTCGGAAGAAAAAATTGCTAATTCACCTGAATTTGTTGTTTCTGATGTCGATAAATTCCTCGAAACTGAGTCCCTGAAAGACAAAAAAAACCACACAATCAATACCTTAAATATTTGCCATGAGATAGAACCAAGTGATGGTGTAATTAAAACATCTAAAAAATCTCTAGAAAATATACCACTGTACCATTAAGAATCATTTTCCACCCACGAGATCCCAAAAAAATACGCAGAATACACATCAGTATTCAGCAAAAAGATAACCAGCTTCATCCCAAACACCATAAATACGGCTGCAAAATCGATTTAAGACCTGGATCAACACAAAAATGGGGCCCAATTTATTTGCTCTGGGAGACAGAGCTCAAAAAACTTAAGCTTTATAGCGATGAGAACTTGCTAAGTGTTTTATCAAGCCATATAAATCACCTTCTGGACACCGATTATTCTCTTAAAGAAAAAGGATGGAAAATTAAGATTGTGTATGGGCTGTCACAAGCTCAACGAAAAAATATATTGAAAAACCACTACTCTCTCCCAAGGATAGATGATTCTTTAGATCTCCAATCTTCAAAATGTTTTTCCAAGCAGGAATTAAGTGGTGCTTACAACCTCTTAAGGATTCGATCGGGTGAAGAATGGAAAACCACTTTCGGATGTAGATACAACAATTTTGAGCACCAAGTGATTCCTTTCGGTCTAACCAATGTAACAGCAATCTCCCAGCACTTAATAAACGATTTACTCATGGATTTTATAGAAAAATATACGGTCGCTTACTTGGAAGATATATTGATATTTTCGAACACCCTTATAGAACACAAAAGACACGTAGGTTCGATACTCAGAAAACTAATGGAAAACCGGATTTACTGAAAAATCCAAAAATACAGCTTCCACAAAACCGAGGTCGACTTCTTGGGGCATAATATATCATCTGATAGAATCAGATCAGACCCAAAAAAGCATCAAAACTTTTAAACAGGAAAACTCCTAATAATGTTAAAGCCATTCAGATCTTTCTGGGATTCTTAAACTATTATAGAAAGTTTATCCCGTCCTTATCAAAGATAGTTATACCTTTGGCAAGATTATTAAAAAAAGGGGGTGATGTATGTGTCTAATAATGATTGGTTCATTACAAGTATACTTCAAAAAGTACACTATTAAGCCCCGAAACCACGCCAAAATATATTTCACCCTTAGGAGAATAGATTCAAATATAATTTTTATCTATTTTCCAAAATATACTAGTAAAATTTTTTTATTGAGGATATTTTCGATTTCATATGCAAATCTTCTACTTTTTTTCATTTTAGAAAGATAAACTCGATTTTTTTACAGGCGTATAATTTAGTTTAGACATGTTTATTTTGAGTAAGAAAATTATAAAAGATACTATGTTTCTGAAAATGAAGAAAAAAAAAGATTATAGTTTTTAAAAACAACAAAAAATAAAATCACTCTTAATTTCTAGAGCGATTCATAGGGGGAATTCCAAATTAATGTAAGAAATCATTACTAAACTTGTATTTTTCACTAATTAGATCAATGCAAATCATAAGATAATAAGATAATAGGATAATAGGATAATAGGATAATAGGATAATTCCCACTGTACTATTATTTTTTCTAAATTTTTTTTCACATACTTCTTTGAATATTTTCAAGAGTTTGGCTTTATAAACTACCATTTTTTCCTTATCAATAAAAGGTAAAAGTTTTAATCATTAAAAATATTTTAAACTTTGGTGTTTAGTTTTTATTAGCTTAAATAAAATCTCATAGAAATATCAATCTTCTTATATTTTTCGCCTGCTCTTAAAATTAAACCTGTTTTTATTAACAAATAAGAAACATATATTTTCTAAGGGGATATTTTTTTAAAGAAAAAGGCGACCTCAAAGTGATATTTTTAATTAAAAAAATCTAAATAGATAAATAATATTTTTAAAACTACTTAAAAATGTCCCTATTCAGTACTAAGACCCCACTTTAAAAGAAAAAAATGTTAATTTTTAAATTTTTTGAATTGACTAAAAATGTATCTATGCATCACAGACATTTTGGGATAATTTAAAGAATTAAAGATCAGGCTTATTAAGAGAATTACAGATTAACTAATCCAAAAAATAGAACAAGGTAATTATAGCACCCAAGTCAAACTATTTGAAATCCTCATTTGAAAAACTAAATTATTCTGTGGATAAAGAGGCCTCTCAATAGAACTTTAGGAAAGGGTTCAGTATCAGAAAATATATCTATTTTGTATAGGATTCATGGATTTTTTTTGGCCATCCACTAATTACAGGGGCTCGAAAATTTTTATTAGTTTGATTGAGAATAAGGAATATTCGGATCATAAGCTTAAAAAATCCGACTTAAAAACTTCACTTTTGCACATGGAGCATATTTTGTTATTAAATGAATTAATAATAAAATATATCAGCACTTTTATATACAAGTATCATTTAAAATACATTTTTTAAAAATTGAATCCAAAATTTAAGGGGTATATTATATAAAAAGAGATGATGGAATTTAATTTATTAAAACAAGAATTTATCTTAGTTATATGAAAATTTATATATCTATTAAAGAGAGTGAATTTTTTTTTATATAAAAAGATAAAGGTCTGATCAGGTCAGAAATTATCAGAGAAAGCATTATAAAAATATTTCAAAACTACCATCAATAGGCTTGTGAGTTAAAAAATAAAATAACACAGAGGTCGATTTCAATCTTTTTCCATACATATTTTTTCTTATTAAACCCTATGATCTTATAGTTGTTAAAATCAGTGTCAAGTGAGATACTGAAATAAAAATTATCAAATTATTTTCTCAATTAAATTTCTCTCAACTTAATCTTTTTTCATACCATTTTTTATTTTCTAAATTTTATTTTTGAGATTTTTTTATCTAATTTCTATAAAAAAATGGCTAAAAAAACCAGAAATTTTTGATTTTTATTAATATAAAAAAAAGAAATCATCCCATAAAACTTAAAAAAAATCTATACATATTTCTCTAAATAATTTTATAACTACCCCTTCTAAATACATAGTTAAAAACCCGAAATATGCATTCATATATTAGATTATTTATATAATTTTTTTAAATTATCAGCTTTGTTTTCCAGATATTAAATATTGAAAAAACACTTAGCTATCATTTAATTTCTCCCAAATAATCATTAAAAGCTAATAAACCAGAAATAATAGCCTAAGCTACAAATTTTAAACCATCAAGCCTTATTTAGACGAATTTTGTTTAAATATAATTTTAAATATTATAAATTATCTGATGATTTTGTAAACTCAGACTTAATAATTAAAACGAGTTCTCAAATATAAATTTTAGTCGTTTATATAGGACAAATTAATTATTTATAATAACAAAATTTTGAAATATTCAGAAAGATCGGGGTTAATATCAGATTTCTTAGATTATAAATGGAGATAAGCTAATTAGACAGATTAATTATTATTTTTTAAATATTATTAACTAAAGATTTAATTAAAGATTATTCATTTATTGTAATAGATCAGTGATATAATATTTTATATTTATATATTTCTGTTAAATGAACCCTAACCTTCACTCGAAAAATCTTAATTTGAAATTTAAAATTAGAAAAAAATAAATTTATTAGGTTTGTGTGTTGGAAATATTTTAAGACAACTATTGATTTTTTTTTAAAATCAAAACTATTAAAGACGCTTCAAATATATTTTGTGATTTAAAGATTATCAATAGTTTTCTTAATCTGAGTTTTTAATGGTCAATAATTTCTTTTTTTTCGCTTTTCTTAAATTAAATATACTAGATTTTTTTTCTTTTTCTAATTCAGTAAAATTAAATTATTAATTATGTTTCATTCATCACAAAGTTTATGAAATTCCACCCCTTAATTTAGCCTCAATTGACGCATATTTTTATTTCGACAAGAGTAATTTTCGATTCACGTGAAATCATTTCTAGAATTATCAACTAAAAAAAGGGTCACCTGTATTTTAAAAATTTAAAATTCTAACATTTATAAAAATCCCTTGAAATGATAATAATAAAGCCATGATAAATTTATAGGTTTGGAGTTAATCCAGCAGTAAAATCTGGAAAATAAAGACAATATCTGTATTTTCCAAAAAAGTAAGAAATAGTAGACAGAAATGGTAATCACCTTACATTTTAATCCTCATATTTCGTGAATATTATACCAAAAAAAACTATTTAGAAATATTTGTCAGGTTACGTTTGTTTTTTTTATTTATTGCATAACTATAATCCACAATACCCCATTAAATTATTTTGTGCTGTATAAATAAAAAATATATTTACCAATAAAACATCTACACAGTTTTACCACATTTTTTGAATTTCTGATATTTAATACTAAGATTTTTGATATAGATTGGTCTAAAACTCTTGATTTTTGATAACAATATCAAAATAATCAAATGCGTAATTAAAAATTTAAAAAATAACTCTATGAGAAGTTTAATGAGAGTTTAGTGGAAATTAAACTGAATTCTGATAATAAATTGAGAGATTATTCAAGTAGAAAATTTACAGTTCTTGTAGAATAATCATAAATAATAAAATTAAGTGTATTTTTATGAATGATACGATAAATTTTACAATTAAAATGTAAATATTTAAGATCAGATAATCTTTACGATATAAAATAATATCTCTTAAATACCAATAAAAATATAACTTAATATGGAGAAGGTTTAATTATTTCTCCATAGGAGACAAAAAAATCTAATAAAAAGTTGAAACAAGGAGGGGGGGGGGCATATGTTAAATAAAAAGATATAAAATAAGAGATTGATCGAATTCAACTAGATTATATTCTTCTTCAATTAGAAATTTTCGTTTTATGATTAAAGATATTATATTAAGCTATAATTTCACATTAAATTGGCACATATAAACTACGTGATATATAACCTCCAAATGTAAAAAATAATTTTCGAATCTTTAATTCCTAATTAAATAATACCGTGAATTATTCTAGAAACTGTAATGGGATATAAGGCATATACAGGCGGATTTGAACCTTAATAAATTTAATCTGGAAATTTAAATTCAGAATTAAACCATTTAAAAACTTGATTAGGCGTTTTAATAATAAGATTGATCGTTTTGGATTTACAAATTAAAACTTTTTAAAAATCTAGCTTTTTAGAAATTTTATTTGAGCTTTTTATAAAAAATAAATGAAATTTTTTTACTTTTGAAGTCGAAAAATTTGCATCGAAATTTTTTTTTCATTTAGGAATAGCATTGAACCGTTCGCAAAATAAAATAGGAGATTTTTTCAAATAATAAAACTTGGAAAAATGTTAATTAAACACACTTTAATAAATTTTATTGTGTTGGGTTATGGAAATTTAGTTCTATAAGAATCCCATATTGACATTATTTAAGCAATCAGGGTTATCATGGGAAGCATTAATGATAATTTAAATATTATTTAACAGAAAAGGCAAATCATAAAATTCTAAGAATATTTTTAAAAAAAAACGTGTTTACCAACGGCCAAAGATATGTTTTTATTCTTGTTGCAAAATATCTTGATCATCTTCTTCAAAAAAAAATTCAATAGCATACTTAACGCATTCCAAAATATTTCCCTCTTGTATAATTGGTTCACTAAGTCTCATATGCACGAATTTTTTTCTTTCCAATTTTTTTCTTAAAAAGGCGCAAAGTGTAGGAATATGATTATAAAAAATTTAATCTACACCCATAGTGTGAAATGTAATATCTGGTTCCCTGTCTATTGTGTAGACGGGAATTTTCCATTATGATAAATTTGCTATTATGATAAGATTAGCATCTATAATTTTCCATAAGATCTTCTATAGAAGTTGAAAAGAGCACTGCATTGAAGTAAGACTGAAACCATTTTAGTATTTATTATTTTTTTATATATCATTGCCAATAAAACGTTGCATTCCTCCAGAGATTGGTAAGAATTTTTGGAGATAATCCGTTTCCAGATTGAGAGTATGCCTGTTAGATTTTAAGTTGCTAGTCAAGACCAGAATCATCCATGAATATACAATCGCTGCTACCAGCAGAAACCGTAGAATTAAAAAACCTTGCGTAATTGGCTCTCAGTCATAAACTGGATTCCGACTTTAATTTATCAATTATATTGGTAATTCTTTTTTAAGGTGGTTATTTTAGCTTTTTCGAAGCATTTTCAATTGGTGACACGGATATTATTATTCCAGTGTTTATTAAAATTTGCTTTTTGATTTTTATAAACGTGATTTCTGGACTTTCTTCAATAATTTTTTCTATAGCTGAAAGAATATCATCAGCTATTCTTGAAGGCCCCTAATTTATCTAAGTTTTTCTTGCATTAACTCAACACTAATTTGATTTTCAAAGTTTTTAATTATAATTATTTCTAAAATCTACCAAGATTCATTTAGCAGAACCGCAAGCAGTTCCTATAGTTTTGGAAGCTTTTTTTATAGACATTCCATTGGCAAAAACCACTGACAGAAAGATTTGTTTTAGCTCATTTGTTACAGTAAAATATTTTTAATTAATACCGAATCGGGATTGAAAACCACAAGTATCAGCCATTTTTTCTCGACAAATTTTTAATTTTAAAGAAAAATTAAATAATTTTAATTTATGATTAAACTCCCGATATAAATTCACTAGTGGCTTAAACGATGGTTACATCGGGATCCTTATAGAGCTATATTTACATAACCCTATACAATAAAACTTGTTAACGTGTGTTTAATTAAAATTTTACCAAGTTTTAATATTTGAAAAAATTTCTTATTTTATGTTGAGAATGGTTCAATGCTATTCCTAAATGAATATTTTTTTTTAAATCAAATATTTCAATTTCAAAAATGAAAATATTTAATTTTTTTTTATAAAAGGAATAGATAAAATTTCTAAAAAGCTATATTTTTATTTGTAAAAAGCACAAAAAAGATTTTTATGAGGTTCAATATGTAAATTTAAAAGGCTCAATTTGATTTGTAAAATGTCTAATCAAGTTTTTAAAGGGTTTAATTCGGAATTTAAATTTCTCGATTAAATTTATTAAGGTTCAAATTCACCTTTAAATCTGAACTACCTTTTTTTATTTTCTTTACTTCAAATAACTAGTTCAAAGACACCAATTTTTAATGATACATTTTTTATTTGTTAATATACGAGTTGAATAATGTATATTATTGTATATTTTTGTTTATGTCAATAAATTTATATTTAAAAGTAGTTTTTCAAAGTAAGTAAAGCATATTTTTTTTAAGTGATAAAATATATTAAGAATTAAGCAATAATTATTGAACAAATCATCTTAGTATCCGTTAAGAGTTAAAAAATCATGATGAATACAATTTTAGATGTTCTGCATGAAAACCATGCCAAATTTTTATTCATTTCAACTCAAAATTTTAAGATTAACTTTGCAAAAAAAGATATTTAACTTATTTTTTATAAATAAAATCATATTTCGTAATTCAAAATAGAAAGAATATTATTTTTTTAAGGTTACTATATCTATCTATTGAGTAAAATTCTTCTAGATTGTAAGTTTTTTTAACACATAATTTGGGTTTAGGATATAAAATAATATTTATTTTAATATCTTTCCCTAATTTAAAAACAATTTTACAAAAATAATTTTATAACTATATAACGATTTAGATGTATTTGAAAACAATAAAAAAAGAAGGGTAAAAAGTCATCAAATAAGCTTTTCTAATACAAAATAAGAATTTTTTGTTTACAATATTCACAAAAAATACGGATGAACGTAAGAGACTATTACCATTTCTGCCTATTATTACTTAAATTTGAGAAAATTTCCGTATTCTATCTATATTTTCCTAATTTTGATTATAATTTTTTCCCCAGTATTTATTATCTTCTAGATATAATATTTTAATGTGAATATATTTTTATCTATAAGATCGTTATTTTGTATTAAGATACTGTAGGATTCATGATACTGGGATAAAGAAATGTGATTCAGAAGCTATACTTTTTTGAAAGATAATTTATTCAATATATTAAAGAATAAAAAATATCAGTTACTTACACTAATAAAAAGTTCTTAAACCTTTAATTCTTTTTCTAGGCAGATCATTTAAATATAAAAGAATAAAAAAATGAAATGAAAGGAGTAAAAAAAAACAAAATACTAATAATTTATATATAAATATTTCACATTTTTACATTTCTCAAAAAATTAAAATTGCTGGTAAAAGAATGTGATAAAAAATATTGCTTTCACTTAATACAGATGTAAATAGTAAGTTTTTATAAAAAAATTCACAAAAAATCTAAAACTATTTATTCTTAATAAAGTGGAAATTTTATATTTTACCCTGTATCAACAAAGATTACCAAAAAATATTATTCAAAAAATAAAATATAAAATTTATGTAACGAAAATTAATAGCTTTGATTGGTTTTTTGATATTATTATTCTTTTTCTGTAGTTTAATGATTCTCGTTTGAATTTAATTTGTATAATTCGATACCATTAATATATTTCAGTGATTAATGTGTTTATTCATTTTATTGTGATAAAGATTTGCATAAATTACTAGATTAAGAATTTTTCGGAAATTTGGTAAATAAAAAATTAAAGTGTGCGTAAAAAGTATAAAAAGGTGTAGTGAGAGTAAAAGTTAGATTTCATAATTTTTAAGTGCATAATTTTTATAAAAAACAATGAAGAAATTTATTTCTGATGGTAAGATTTTCAATATAAGAACAAAATTCCTTTAAAGTTTTGAAAATTTTACATATAATTTACAGCAATTTCCACCGGTAAAATGACAAAATTATCCAAAAAAAAAAAAGATTTAAAAAAAGTTGCTTATAATTGGCATAGTATTAACGCCTGATATTAAAAAAGTATATATTCTAACAAAAAGTTATTCGAGATTTTTATAAAAGAAAAGAGGTTAATTTATGGTTATATAAGATGGGTTTTGATATTATAAATACCTGAAAACTAATGTTACAAAAAAATTACTAAATTTTTAATGTCTATAAAAATAAATAAAATCATCAAAAAAAATTTTCAGATAAAAGGCGTATTTTTCACGCGCAATACACTATAAAATGGTCCTAAATTGAAATTATTAAATAATATAGACGTAATTTTGCAGGGGTTTTTGCTATATTATATTTTTATAGCCTTTAACTCTAGTTTTATCTTGTATAATATATTGATTTTAGCTTTCTATTTATAGATTTTTTTTAAAGAAGCGAGAAATGTGTAATATACAGTCTTAAATTAAAAATTAAATAGAAATAACAGTGATAAAGATATACAATTATAAGTAGCATCCAATATATGATATAACTTCCCATCTAATCTATTTAACATAATATTAAAAAGCCTAAGACAAAAATATTTGAAATTTTGGCAAAAAACTAGCGAAAAATAAAAAAAATCTAAAACATCAAACTATTTTTTGCGCACTGTAAACATTTTAAATATTTTTTCGTTTCACTTTTTTATCCGAAAATTTTCTTTTTTTTTAAAATTTTATATTTCGAAAATATTATACACCATTGAAACTGTTGATCTATTTTTTTGGGCCGAATAAAGTTATAAAAATCAGTCTTTTGAATACTTTTATTTCAAACCTTATAAAAAGTTGCCAAAAAACGACACATGATACATTTTTAACTACAATGTATACAAGTTTAAAGCAATAAGATCGATTATAATGATATAAATTCAGTATTTAATGCTAAAATGAAGGAAGTACTATCTAATAACCGCAATATTCAAGTTATTTTGGCCAATTTTAGTCAAAAAAACTCATATATCTTATCTCTCTTAAATCTGGTGTACTCAGAATCAAAGCTCGTTGAAATTGGGTTTAGTTTTTTCCTTACTAAGCTAAAGACAGAAATACAGAAGAGTTTTTATTATAATTATACTCTTGAATAATACAATATAAAAATTCATTAATCAAGATCTTATATTTAATAAAGCGTTGAAAATTGGTTAAAATCATCTTTATCCACAATTTCCAGCCAATTTCTCTGATAAGTAGGATCTTTGATGGAAAAGAAGCACTTTTGAAACTTCGGTAATATATTTGACTTAGATAAAGGGCCGTATATATCATCGGCTTTTGATAGAAAACCCTGTTTTGAAGTTGGGATTAAGTAAATTTACTTTATTTTAAGAAGAATTTCAATTAAATCCCTCAAAAGAATGAAAGCGTACAGAATGCTTGTAAGCGGATGTAAGTTGAAAAATTCACAACATTACTAATTTTAATCTTAAGGATATGAATCAGAGAGATCATTAATATCAAAATTGACATTAAAGGATTAAATTGATCGTAAAGTTCTTGTGGATGGACAAAAAAAACTATTCTACATCTTGGAGGACAATTTACGCATCAAATAAATTAGTGTATTTTTTAATTTTTAGGAAAATATTAAGATCGGCAGGGTCTGGCAGATTCCACATATTTATAATATAACAGAAAAAAGGTATCTGACTTGTGATTTTTCCTAATAGCCAAACCTGAAAGGCTTTTTAAGAAGAGATTTTGCAACTTTTTATCTGAGAATCTCACACAAATTTTTTTGTTATATCTTAACTATGTTTATATATTTCTAGGATCTCCCGATATACTCTGATATAAAAAAATTCTTTGAAGAGAATCTTATCTTCATTTTAGATAAAGTGAATTTATCCTTTCAGTAAAGAAAACTCTGGATAAAAATATTGCCAGTAAGAATTTTTCTTTTAACAAAAATAGAAAAAGTTATTTAGACGATAATTTAGGAGTATTTCAACTTTTTTCAAATAATCGAATACAGTATTAGAAATATCCACCATCGGAGATTTATTCGGTTTTTGATATCTAAAAAATATTATCTTGCTGAAGAAATAAATATTAGCATGGTAGAAATGTGATACATTTTCTTCAAGCGGAATCGATATCCAAACTATGGATCTAAAAAATATTTATAATAGATGAATTTAAGAATTATTTATCTTTTAGTAAACTCAGTAATATTTAGATGACTTTATCTATAAGCATTTTCTCGTTTGAGGCTATAAGACAAAGTATAATAAGATTTTATTTTAAAAATTTGATAGAAGGAATAGATTCGCACCCACTTCTCGAAAGTTTAACTCAAATGGATGTTTGTTTATGGTAAAGACTTAAAAATCTGATGATATTCAAGAGTAGAATGGCTTAGAAAACACTGAGACAATTCTTATACACTGATTTGATAAAAATGCTTATTTAATTTACAAAAATTTAACATAAAATACTTTATGGTGGATTTGACTCGATTTTTGAATCAATCCATAGAAAAAATGGTCTAAGATCCATGGAAAAACTCCCTCATAGTGTGACTTCCAAAAGAAAATATTAAGTAAAAATTTAAAAAAAATTTATTCGATTATATTTAAATATTATTGGAAAGTTTTTATCGGTGAAATTCATCAATAAAACAATTTGAAACTATTTAATGTGTTTTTTATAATCAATTGTATTTTTATATCAAAAAATGAGTATTTTATATTGGCAGTTTGTACCATTTTTAGCTAAATTTTTTTTAAATATTTTATTTTTAATTGATTTCTGTAAAATTAAATTTTAAATCTTTAATGTATTTTAATTAAAAACAAATTGACTAATTTATAGCCTTGAAATCTCACCAATTGTAAATTTCCCTCTATTTTAAATTTTTTAATTTTAGAAGAACAATGTACATATTTCAATTTATGTTAATTCATATCTCTAGAGCCAAGAGTATTTTAAGTATTTTAAGTGTTTATAATATTTGAGCTTTATTTTTAAATATACTCAAAAGTTTAGACAAAATATTATTTATTTCAACTTTGAAAAATATTTATAACACGTAAAACAAATAAAAAATTATTTTCGTCATACTGCTCCTTTTTCTTTCTTTATTTTCTTTCTTTTTGATTTCGATTTTTAGGCCTTCAAATTTGTATCTTTAATGGTCGAAATTTTTGCAGTATGCGCACGCCGGCTGAGCTCCTTTCTAAGTTAATAACTTTAATTACCATATTTTCAACAAATCTTGGTATTGCATTGTATTTTTTTGCTGTAAATTCTATTTTAATGCTCCTTGAAATGAATAAATTTATGTTTTTATACTTTAAAACATTTATACCAAGTGGTTCATCTATTTTTGAAAGCATTTTTTGTGTTTTCTGGGATATTTTCCAAACACCAAAACCTTCATAAGATTTCATTTTAATGAAATTATATCCTTCGTAGTACTCAATAGTCCCCAAAATTTATACATTTTTTACATATTATGCTAATTTCTTTTGCATATCCTAGGTAATTTTTGTTTATAAAGTTAGTAAATAAAAGTGTTTTAACAGCTATCGATTTCAAAACGTATTTGATTTTCACCGAATAGGCGTAATTTATTTTCAAAAAAATCATAAATATTTTTATTGGACCCTCTTAATTAAATCCGATGTTTCATTGAGGTTTTAATTAAACACAAAAATTTCCTTTTTTAGGATCATTACTCGTCTTTGCTTTGAATTATGATATAAAAATACTTTTTTTAGTCCTTTTAATTATATCAGAGAATCTAATTCTGTTATTGAGCATATTATCGATTTTGGGCTTTGTTCCTGTGGAATCTAAAGTTTGTGATATCAATTTAGCGAATTCGTTTGATATAACACTTTGAAATTTTTATCTTGATTTTTATTTATTATCTATCTTTTTTCCTTTATAAAGAAATAGAGACCATTGCTTTTTTATATCGAGATAATTGCGAAAATAGACACAGTTTTTAAAAAAGTTGTTAAAGTAGACAAAATTAAAAATATTTTATAAAGCGGTTTGATTTAATCGATTTATTAATTATATGGCGAATAAAAATTGATATCAAATTTTAGGCGTATCATTTGACAACCCCAGCAATTCAATATACTTTAATTTTTTATATTGGCTTTAACTTGTCCATATTAGTACATCCAGAAAAATCCAAATTTACCCCCATTAAAGGTTTTAAATTGGGGAAGTCTATCTTATACAGAAAAAGATTGAGCAAAAAAATATACCGAATCTAGCCCTCAATACATCTATCTAGTTTGGCTGTTTCCATTTATTTTTGAATACATCTAAAACGAGGATTTTATTTGAGCTTAGTCAAAACTATGAAACTTTCAGTATAATTCTATTAAATGGATAAATCCAATAAGGAAAAATAGGGATTAAAGATGCTTTTGAAGCTAGCCTTCCAAATACAAAATATGTAAATATATAACATGTTTAAACCTTATATTTAAACGTTTCAAAAAAACCATTATTAAATCCAATGTTTGTTTGCGGGTAAGTGACATTTTTTCCCCTGTGGTGCAGTTTCATTTAAATCGTTGATTTTTTCGGTATTTTCTGGTCTTGAATTTGTAATTGTTTTTTTTTATCTTAAGCTTATTTATTTCCTTCAAAAATTTTTTCTTGCGTACGGAACAGAATTTGGGAATACCTCAAAAAAAAGTGTAATAATAATATAATAATAATAATAATTTTTTTTTTTGTGGTTTTTTGAAATTTACTTTTTTTTTTGAGTTTTAGAATATGATAAGTAAAATAAATAAATGTTATTTTTAAACTTCTAAGTTCTTTTTCGATAAGTAATGTTTCGGATGGAGTATAAATCTTCCTAAAATTGGGTTAAAGTTCGGTTTGATTTTTTTCTTCTACCCCCCGTTTTAATTTCTGTCAATTTTTTATGGTTTATATAGAGTTTTTAGATCATTTATATTTTTCTTTTTTTTCCTGTTTTCTTTCTAATATCCAAATATAAATTTAACTCTATTTACCCTAAGCCGTGAATTTACTTTTTTTTTCTTTAAAAATGTTTACTAGTCTTTTTTTGCAGCATTACAAGCCCCAAAAAACTTGCTTTTGTTTTATGATTTTCACCAGGTTATTATTTTGTTCTAACACTTTTTATTAGCGCCACAAAATACTTATGAAGAATGTGGGAATGGTTTTGGAAAAAAGATTATTTCAGTATAATCGAATAAAAATTATAATTATATAAAGCCCCAAAAAAGATACAAGCAAATGAAATTCAATTTACGCCAATCTAATAAGTATTGAACTTTATTGAACACAAATATACGCCAAAAGCTAAAAAAAACTGGAATTCTTTTAATAATAGAGAATTCTTATAAAATTATCGATTGAAAGATGAAGAAAGGTTTTTGATTTTTGGCAATTAAAAAAATATATATCAAAATTTCGTTTTCTTGAAAGATAAAGTTAAAAAATCCTCTGATATTTCATATTTCTTATTCCATTTTCAATTTTTATTTTAGATTTCATCGATTTTTAATTTAATACCTATCAAATAAAATAGTTTTTTAATTATAATTTTAGAAAGCTTATGTATTAAAAAACCCCCAATTTGAATAAATCAATCTTTTTTTTTATCAAATAAAAATGTCTGAACATTTTAAAGATTCTCTTTGAGATGACCTCAATATTGGTTTTTTTCAAAAAATATTGAACTTCATATAATCTACATCGGACTAATTCATAATAATTTATCTAATAAACAAGAAATATGAAGTTTGAAAGCAAAATTAAATTCACGGTTTTTAAAATTATACTTATTTTTTACACTTTAATTAAGTTAATTATCACATTTAGGTATTTATTTTCTTATTTATGCTTGAAAAGTGTAAAAGCTTAAGTCGGCCCCTTAATAATATATATGAATCCATGTAAAATAGAAAAGCTTTTTTTAATATATATGTCAAGATGGATCCGTACAAGTTAAGAAGCTCAAATAGCAATATTGTAAATAAATCATGTACATCAATTACTTATTCCAAAAATAACAATTTTTTTACGTATGTTTTATTGAACATTAAAGAACATTTCATCGATTTAACAGTGTCTTTAGAATGTTTGATTTTTAGTAAACGCCTAAATCTTCTAGTGATGTGATATTCTTTATAAATATTGAAAATATAATTTAAAATTATCACCAAGACTTGAGATATTTTGACTAAAAATGATGTGTTTTTATACTTTTATTAAATTTCAAGGATATTGTAGATGGGACTAAATCCATAAAAAATATCCTTAGTATCCAAAATCTGATTCCGATTTGAGTATATTGAAACTGAAGGCAAATATTTTATTTAAAAAAAAAACTTTTTTTGAATCTAATATAGCCCAAATCTATTTTTGAATAGCTTTCATAGTCAGGGGGGGGGGGGTTAAAAGTGATAACAAACCAGAAATTAAAACTATGATAATATCGAGTATATCAATATAAAGATTGCATTTGTCATACTTAAAATAATCGCATTATTTTTGTTAAATATCTTTAAAACGTTTTGTTTCTATTCACATTTCAACACAATATTTTTCTGTATAAAGCAGACTTCCCCAATTTAACACCTATAATGAATGTAAATGTGGATTTTTCTGGATGTACTAAGATGGACAAGTTAAAGCCAATATAAAAAATTAAAGTATATTAATTTTCCGGAGTTACCAAATAACAAGATCAAGATTTGATATCAATTATAATTTGTCATATAATTAATCAGTCGATCAAATCAAACCGCTTTAAGAAATTTTTTAATTTTGTCTACTTTGGAAATTATTTTCAAAATCGTGTCTATTTTTGCAAATTTCCTCCTTTTTTATGTAAAGTATTAGAAAATTTTCAAAAAAAAAGACAATTCTAAGATCCATTTAAATCCCTAATTAAGGTATTAGAAAAACAAAAACTACCTTTTTTTTTGTTCAACAGAGACTACTAATTCCATGTTATCAAATTCATCGGATAAAATTGATTAATTGGTCAGCAAAAGTGTTGATAAATAAAATGTTCTATTCATTAGGAGCTAGCCATATGTAACGTTTGTCTTTAATTATGAATACCGCTTTTAAGTCATTTGAATTTATTTATTGGCCAAAAGTTCATTTATTAAATTTCCCCATAAATATGATTCAAAATATAATTATCTAAAAATGACAGGTATTATGGGGCACTTGGTTTTTGTACTTTTTAAAAAAAATAGCTTAGAAGAAGCTCACTCAAAGAAATAGGACTCATATGGGAGATCCTAAAGAAAGTGAGAAACTTTACTAGTAAGAGTTGCAAATTCCCTTTTATGTATGATTTTAAGTTTGTAATACGAAGTATGACATTGGTCGATTTTTTCGAGATTTTTTTTTTTAAAAAAAAATCAATTACCAGATTTAGTTCTCGGTTTCCATATTCAGATCAAGATTACGTTAATTGATAGGAAAAAATATTTGCAAAAATAGATTCTTGGAATTTTAAAAAAAAGTTGGAATTTTGGTTTTCTTTAATGAAAAACTTGATAAAAGATGGAACTCTTTTTTTTGTCTCAAAAATAATTTAAATTCGAACCCTTTTTTTTTCTTCTCGATATCAATATATTTTCAAATTTCATAATATATAATGGATTTTTTAAATAATCGTATCTACGACAATGAATCCACTGAAGTTGGATTTGAGGATATCTCTAAAACAAAAAAAGTCAAATTGTCAAAAAGCTTGACCAAGTAGCAGAATCTATATCGAAAGGAGATAAAACAGCATTATATAGTTATTTTTTTAACAGATCAAAAATAGGAAAGGCGGTTTACAAAAGTGTTTCGAACGACTTTAATGAAATAAGAGTTCTGAAAAATATATTAAATATAAATAGTAGCTTGCATAAATTCTGTAAAGATAGATCCAATATCCTATCTTTAGTTGCTTCAGTATATAAAATAAATGATCTAATAAATTTCGGCTTTGAATTTTCGAATAGAAAATATATAAAAGCAGTATAATTTTTCGAGTCTGGTATTTTTGAATTTGGATCCTAAAAAAATTATCAAAAAAAATTGTTGACTTCGGAATCCGAAAAACTCAAAGAAATGGTCGAGAATTATTTATTAGATAATTCAAGGATAAGCAATAAAGTTTTTATCATTAAGAATTGTGAAAAATTGCAGTTAAAGTCCCGATTTATTATCTCGGAAGCACCAAAAATGAAATATATAAAGAAATGATCCGAGAAAATCAAGACTTGGAAATGGATCTAAGTTCATTCTATAAAATGTGCCCAAAAAATTTTAAAACCCCCATGAGAAAAACAGAAATGTGTCCAATCTGCT
>LSSL01000101.1:0-34364 GCA_001953115.1 Smittium mucronatum | reverse complement strand
TTGATTGATTGATTGATTGATTGATTGATTGATTGATTGATTGATTGATTGATTGATTGATTGATTGATTGATTGATTGATTGATTGATTGATTGATTGATTGATTGATTGATTGATTGATTGATTGATTGATTGATTGATTGATTGATTGATTGATTGATTGATTGATTGATTGATTGATTGATTGATTGATTGATTGATTGATTGATTGATTGATTGATTGATTGATTGATTGATTGATCGATTGATTGATTGATTGATTGATTGATTGATTGATTATTTATTTATTTATTTATTTATTTATTTATTTTTCATAGTTTTTTGAATTTTTAGATGACTAAATATTTATTCTTAGTATATCAATGATTGTTTAGTTTATTTAATTTATTTCTGAATTTTTAAGAATAATATTGAGCAAATTACTTATAAATTTTACATAAGTTTATATTTATTTTTTTTAATTTTATAAATTCCAAATTTGTCTATGAAAATATTATAGCACTAAAAATTCCATAGTTCAATGAATTTATAAAAAATCTACTTATAATTTTTTTTAAAGGATTTTTTTATTAATTCAATTGAATTTGTTAAATTAAAACTCGGAGGCTTATAGTGGGAAAAATAAAATTTTATTGAAATTTTTGGAGAATTATCATTTTTGGTTTTTAGCACATTTTTTTTTAGCTTCTTGTGGATCAAGGGTGAACTGGTATGTATTATATGATGGAGCTCTAAAATAAAAACCTTTACGTTAATGCCTTATTTAAATTTTTTTATTTCTAAAGGCTTGGATATTTATTGGGTTTTTCAATGATATAACATTTTTTTTAAAATTTTTAAAGGATTTTGAAGTAAAATAGTTATTATTATATTAAGTTATTAAAAAATTAAATTCTAGGTCTTTTTTGTGTAATACTCATTATTTTTTCTAATTTTAAACAGATAAATCTAATAAATAATATATTTCTTCTTTTTCTGATTGAATTTTCAATTTTTACAAGATGTTCCATATTATTTATAACTACAGAACTTAATATTCAGCAAATCTCATAATTTTAATCTGTATTAAATTTTTTCCAGGAGATTTTTTTTATTCTGCAGCCTTATTTATATATTTAGTTGGAAAAAACTCGAAAAAAATTCTAATTAATGTCGCATGATTTAAGTAAACATGAAAAAAGTTATATTAAAAAATTCTAATTAATGTCGCATGAGTTAAGTAAACATGAAAAAAGTTATATTAAAAAATTTTGATTAGAGATTTAATTAAAATTTAAAAACCCCGAAAAAACATTGTAAAAAAAATTCAATTTTTTGAAAATCAGAAAAAGAATTTACAGCGAAACATTCATTAAAATTATTTATTTATTTTGTTTATATTAATAAAAAAGTAAAAGATAATTTCAGTGTGATTATTATTTAATTTATAATATAAAAACATTAAAAATCATTTTAAATCATTTGTATAACTTTAATAATTAATTAAATATTATTTTTATAATTTATACCAAATTTCATTAATTTAATTTTCATAAATTATAAAATCCAAGACCCAAATTACTTAATCATCTTTAAATAAAGGTATGAAATAGTTATATACATATAGTTATTAATATATTTTTTCTCATTTTATTAATATTTTTTAAATAGTCGTGCTAATATTCTAAAAAGTAAAAAAATAATATATAAACTAATCGGTTGTACATAATACTAAAATAAATGGATAATTTATAATTTATGGAAATAAATTTTGTATCTTTGAAATATTTTTTTATTTTTTGAAAATGCGATAATTCTGGGTTCATATCGCTTAAAATAAATAACTAAAAAAAATTTAACCGAAATTTTTTGCTTTATACTCAGAAAAAAGTTACCTGAAATATATGAAAGTAATCTTTTTAACTAATAAGATAATAATAAATTAGAATTTTTTTTTTTATCTTAAATTTATAATTTTCTCAAGATAAATATATTAAACTGAAATTATGAAAATATAATGCTTTTTTTAAAATCAGACTTTGATTTAATTTCAAGGTGTTAGCTTCATATAAATATATTAATTTTTTCTTTTTTTTCTAATAATTATAGATTTTTTATCAAAATTTAAACCCTTATAAAAAATTTTAGGTTATTTATTAATTTTAGGTTATTTCTACTTTCTTTTTTGATATTTTTTGAATTACAATTATTTTATGTAATTAATGGCTTTTTAGACAATAATTTAGGAAAATTATAATTCATTTTTTTTTTTATCTTCCATAAATTGAATTTTTATTTGCTGTGAAATTACAATTCATTTATTTTTATTTTCCTGGTCTTTATATTTCTTCTTAAAAAATACACACTATGTTTTTATCAGTTTAAATATAAAAAAATTTAAAAATCTCAAAAAATTTATTTATTTTTATTAAATCTTGGTAGATTTTATTTTCTAACTAAGCAAAAAAAAAAAATTATTAAATTTTTTTATCAACACTTTTTTTAATTTTCTAAATCTTTAACAAGTTTATGTTATCTTTTGTTTTTTGACTGTTTTTTTTTTTTTAAAGAAAATATCTATTATAATAAAATTTTCTACAGTTAAAAAATAGATATTACGAAATTATTAAGTCAAATTATCTTTTAACTCATAAAATTTTTTTAATTGAATTCCATTTCGATTTTTTTAATATTAACTTGGAAATATTTGCACTAAATAAATAAAAAATGCTGCATTTTAACCAAAAAGTATGTTATTTTTTGTTATGATATACTTATTTTTTCGGTAAAATAGGAATTTGGAAAAATTTATCCTTTTTTAATTATAAACTTTTAATATTATTTTATAAGGTTTTATTTATTAAATCATTAAACATTTGAAAATTTTATAAAAACTTTAAACTCCTAAATTACTCAAAAAAATCTCAATTTGAATCTCAATATTCTTTAATCATGATTTATAGGAGATTCAAAGATAAAGAACATACCTTTTTAAGACTTTTTATCAATTTTATTAGTTTTAAAATATTTATTTAATAAATTGTTATAATATACAATAGAGGGATATATATATATTATTTCTTTTTATTTATAAAACTGTTAAATTTATTAA
Source organism: Smittium mucronatum (assembly GCA_001953115.1). NCBI lineage: Eukaryota > Fungi > Kickxellomycota > Harpellomycetes > Harpellales > Legeriomycetaceae > Smittium > Smittium mucronatum. The sequence goes on along the minus strand of LSSL01000101.1, from coordinate 31,273 downwards.
AAAAGTTTAATATATCAAAAAATTACAGCAGAATTTTCTTTTAGAAAATTTTTTTTAAACTTAAAAAAATCTCTCATATATTAAATTCGATTATTCGATTTTACATCAAAGTCATATATACTAATGATCTATAAAATTATCCTCACCAATTTTAATCAATTTCAATACTAGATCATTAGAGCCACCATAATTATAATTCTGTATGTCAAAATTATACTATTAACTTTCATTCTCATTTATAATATCTTTTTATAGATATGTATAATCATTCACAAAAGCACATAATTTTTTTTTCAAATTTTCCTATTATTATCTTAAATTACCTTTTTAACGTTAAAAAAAAAATATATCTCGGTCATTTAATAAATATAAAATAATTAGTATAAATCAAAAAAATTTACCATTTATTTAATCGATATTAATAAGGTTTGACTATTAAATATCCATTTTTTTTATATCTATACGCATATAATTAACAAAAAATGAAACTTTCACCATAAATTTGAATGAATTAACTCTTTATTTAAGATGATTTTTTTTCTTAAGAATTTGTTATTTGTATTTTTATGCTAGATTTAAAAAAATTAATTCAGAATATTAATCTAATCCATATTTTTTTACATATTTTTATTGAGTATTAATCAATACCCTTTTAGATCTAAATTTAAATATTTCTAAAAATCTTTTAAAGAATCAATTTTTTAAATAATTTGTTATATAAATTGTTAATTTAAAATAAATAATAAAAAATAAATTTGATTTTTATTCTATTTTTATTTTTAAAATAAAACACGGCAAAGAAATTTAATTCGGTTTTTTTAAGATATATTATGGTTAGTTAGTTATTTTTCCAAATTTAATTTTCTATCAAAATATGAATCAGTAATTTTAATTATTTCATTTTTTGATGGGATTTTTATAAATTTGTTCTGTGTGTTTTTGAGACCCATGTGGTTTTGAGATTATGCGATTTTGATATCTCCATTATTTTTATTACTAACCGTTGTCATAATAGATTTTTTTCATTTGGTATTTTATCGAATAAAATTCAGCAATGATTATGGGATAATTTATAATTATCTAATGGAAATTAGGAATAATCTTTATCCATTTTTAGTGATCTCTTTATAAAAAATATATATGCTGACCCAATAATATCATTCCTTTATTAAAGGTGCTATTTATTGCATCATAGTAATGAAAACCTAAATAACTTCATAATTTGGCTCTAGGAAGTTGAAAATAGCTAATAAAATATGAATTCTTTTAATTATAGCAGCTATATTGTTTTTCTTGCTTTGAAAAAGACCTAAACACTACGAATAAAAAGACCTCTATGCCGAAAACGATAAAATAAGTGAATTTAACAAATGATTTAAGTGGTAAGGTATACACTAATTTAAGTTAGGTTTATATATTTTTTGTTTTGCTTTGGTTTTTAAATGAAATTGCTAATAATTTATGATTTGAAAATGATATCGAAAATAAGTTTGCGATTGTTGTTGTGCTTTCGATTTATTTGGCGTATGTGATTGTAATTGCGATTCTCACTACTTTTGCTTTTGAAAATGCATTTGGGAATGATATTGCATTTTTTTATGAGTTTAAAACTGCATTAAAATTCAAATTTATTCTTCCTTTGTGTTTTTATACTTTTTATAGATTATTAATTAACGAGTTATACAAATATTATGAATGTAACATAAATATCTTAATAAATTTAAAGATAAGAAATTTATCACATTTTTAACCGAAGTATAGATTTATTTTAAAATCAATTCAATACAAAAGATAAAAATAAAAAAATAGAATATAAAATAAAAATACATTTAGTTATCCCAGATTCGGTTTAAATATATACGAATTAAGGTAGATTTTTAAATAAAAGTGTTTATAAAAAGATGAAATAAAGTATTGAAATAACTATAATTTTTTATAAATTCATAAAATTCCATGATAAGTCTTACTTCTTGAGACTGAATGTGTAATATTTTGTGAAAAAAGAAAAACAAAAATATGTGCTATCAAGTTAAAAATTAGTCTATTCAGACAAAAATTTAAAAAGAATTAATAAGTTTTAATATTTATGGTTTTAATGTATTAAAAAACAAGTTTATGTGCCACATTGAACTCGAAAAAGAATACGAATGCAATCTCAATCTCAATCTCAATCGCAAAAGAAAAGAATAAAAAATACTAAAATGAATAAATAAGCTCTTACTTACCAGAATTACAATTTATTTATTTTGAAATTTTATATTTCGGTACCGAAGTCGTTTTAATGGTAGTTTTTAGTGTTTTTTTAAAATAAAATAAGCACGATTTAACTGATACACTAGAAAATTTCTGTATTTTATTAGCTATTTTCAACTTCCTAGAGCCAAATTATGAAGTTATTTAGGTTTTCATTACTATGGTGCAATAAATAGTACCTTTAATAAAGGAATAATATTATTGGGTCGGCGTATATATTTTTTATAAAGAAATTGCTAAAAATGGATAATGACTATTCCTAATTTCCATTGGATATTTTAAAATTAATCTCATAATCATCGCTGAATTCTATTCGATAAAATACTAAGTTCAAAAAAGGTATTAAACCAATAATACCTAATTAAAATAATAGGTATCTCAAAATCACATATTAGATAAAATTTCCGCTAAATTCTCAAAACCGCATACAATATATGTATTATTTAAGAGGATATTATTTCGATTTTTTTGCTTTGAATTTAAAACGTTTAGTATTTCTGAATTACTAAAGCTGAATATTTCTAATTGATAAAACTTAAATTTACCATTTTTAATTTCTAAAAGTTATTATTTAAAAATAAATCAGTTCAAAAGTTTCAGCTTAGATTAATATTATAATTTTTTACAATAATTGAAAAATTAAACCAAATTAAATGGGGAAATTAAGAAAATTCAGAGTTTTTAAGAGGTTTTTATTATAAAAATTATAGAAATTTTCCAAATTTTCAAATCCAGAAGATTTATAAATATATGTCACCTTTCAAAAAGTTTTAATGAAAATAAAAAAAGAAAATATTTTAATGCGGATGAATTTAATACAAATAAATATTTTAATGCGGATGAATTTAATACAAATAAATATTTTCAGTTTAAAAACATAAAAAAATTAATAATTTATTGGATCTTGGGCTAAAATAAGTAAATTCAATTTTTTTTCTGAAAATTTCTTGTTACAAGTTTGTTTGTTTCATTTTTTGAAAACCTCGATTTATACCTATGAATCGTGATAACTTGGAGGGGGGGGGGGGGGGAATTTTTTATTATGTACTAGTTTTTAAATAATTAATAATATTAATGCAAAATTTAAATTCGTATTAAAAAAATGTTAATCAAAATATCTCCATTTTTTAATTCAATCCATTTATAATAAAAAATGTTAAATTTTATTAAATATAATTTTTAAAAAATTTATTAATGAGTTTTAAAAAATAAAAATAAATCTTAAAAACTCATCCTTTGAAATAAAATTATAAGAAAATCTACGGTTTCATATGAAATTTTATTTTTCACGTTGAAAATTAATAACGATAAGCTAAAAAAATGGCATTCCTATGGAGATATTAATTAATACTCTAAATATTACATTTAATGTTTTCATTGTGATTTAATTTATAAAAGTGTATTATTTAAATTTACAAAAATAGAGGATTTTTTTTTTCAATTAAATTTTGTAAAAAAGTCTTATGGCAACAAATATTTATAAATAATATTTAAAAAATCATATAATTATATCTTAAGAAACAAAAATTTTCTAGATTATCCTTATATAGTGATAGCCCCTAAATTATTATTTTTTTAATGTTTTCTAGCTTTAAAATCTATTATTATTTAAAAAAACTTCTAATAATTTAGTATATATATTGGATTTAAATAAGCATTTTAAACATCGACATGCACCTAAGAGTTAAATTCCTTTCCATGGTTTAAGGGCTTAATAGTGTACTTTTTGGGGTACAATAAACTAAAATTTCACACAGCGTTGTACTATTCTTGGTTGAGAGTAGTGGAGACATCGCACGGCGATTCGGAGAACAGAGATTCCAGAGAAGGATCATCTAAAAACAGGAGTAACTTACCGTTTAGCACAGCTGAGACATATTTTAGTGCAAAATTCCAGCGTTCGAAGGTCAGAAAGATCTCAGTGTCTAACAGCTATTTATAGGAAAACCATTTCGATCAATCCCATTTTTGGGCAGTAGCCTAATTTTATTAAATATGTTTTAAGTAAGCTCTTACTAGGAGCTCAGTGGCTTCAATGGAATATTTTTAATTGAAAAAGAGCTTAACTCTTTACTGCATGTAAGCTCATTCATACACCTACTTGAAGCAATGCCAAAGGGGGTCTTTCGGTTGGTAGATTGTACCTTTTTCCCGTAGGTACACAGCCGGTAGTCCAGCAAAGGAGACTCATTGTAGTCAGGATAATAGTATTTTCTATACGAATTTTTCTTTTTTTCATATTTTTTTAGTATAGTTTTAAATGACGTTATCTTACAATAAAATTCCTCGATACAAATAAAAATAATATAAAAATAGATATAAACCCTATATTGATATTTCTAAAAACTCTTTATATTAAAACAAAACTACCATTTTTCTTGTTCAAAATACAAGATAAAAAAATAATTCACCACTATAATATATCTTTTTGAAATTTATAACTTTAATATTTTTTTTCAAAGCTAGGGTTGTTTGATGTGACATTATAAAAGTGGTTTATATTTTATTTTTTATAAAAAATCTCATTTTTTACTAAATAATCCACTTTTTTTTGCTAAAATGGCCTCGCAGGAAAAAGTTAAGTCAATCGATAAAACCACTTATTAGTTAAATATGAAATATAATAGATTGTCCAACAATAATAAAAAGTATTTATTTATTAATTTAAAAATTTAAAAGAATTCTATAGCATATTTATGTGCTTGCTAAGTTTTATAATAAATATCCGCTTTAAAATAAATAAGTTATAAAATATTATTTAATTTTTTTTAAATAATTAGTGAATTTATTGAAAGCTAATTCTACCAAAATAAAAAAATTTATGTCAAGTTCTTTTTGCGTAAATTTTTGATTCTTTTTTAGAATATAAATTTTTCTTTATTGAATTTTTTTTAAGGGATTAAATTAAATTTTTAATAGATAGGTCTGGGTTTTTATATAATTTATAGTAATATCATTTTATTAAAAATATTTCGGAGGATAAAAAATCAATTTCCAAATTATTTTTATTTTAAATAATATTTAAGCACCAATATTTCGTTATATTGACCTTAATATATTCATAAATGAATAATGAGTGTTTCCATTATTTTTTTAAATATCTATGGAGGAAATCTTGATCTCTTAATTAAATTATACTAAATTTATTCCAAATTATTTAGTTAATTAAGGATGAAATTAATTAGCTTATGCAAACTAATTATTTAGTGAATATATCTAAAAAAAATTTTAGCTAATTATTTATTGAATTGATTTTTTTGAGTATTAAAAAAAATAGTATTAAAAATATGGGTTTTTTTTTTTTTTTGATTTTAATGATGCGGATTTTTAGCAAAAATTTAGAAATTTTTTTAATATTATTAACAATAAAATAGGTTTTTTACCGGAAATAAAAACCTATATCCTAATTATATTTATATTTATACATACAGTTTATACATACAGTTTATACATAACATTTTCGGAGGCTGGTGTATTTAAAAAATTTTATGTAAAAAAGTTTAATTCCATTGGTTTGATTTAAATTCTAAATATTTTTTTATAAATATTAGTTTCTATGATAACATATCAATTTTTTACTATCATTTTTATAACAATAATTATATTCTGTAATCAGATCTCAAAAAAATACTATTTTTTAAATTATTTTAATTTCGTATTGAAGTCATTTAACTTAAATTTGTATTTGAATATTCAAATATAAATTTTAAATTTTAAAAATATTACAAATAATTTAAATTTGAAAAAGGATATATCAAAACCATTTTCTATAATTGAAAATGGTTTAATACCAGTTTAAATTCGATTTTATTTGATCCAATTTAATTTGATTTAAAGGTAATAGGTTTTTTTCATCTATAAAGAATTATATCTTTTAATAATTTCGTTAAAATAATTCTAAATTGTGAGTAAAAAAAGAAAAAGAAAACATAAACATGTATTATTATGACTCAAATAATATAATGTTTTAGAAAAATTAAATATTAAATATTGAGATAGAGCTCATTAAATGTTTCGTAAAACTCTTTGAGATTTTTTAAGAAATATGAGTTAATAGGTAAAAATTAATATTAAGTTAACTTATATTTCAGCAAAAAAACAACTTTAGGTCGATCAAGCTCGAGATTAATGTAGAAGGCTAAAAAAAAATTAGAAAATCTGTTTAGAATTTTTGATTCTATTAAAAATATCTCATTAAAATATTTTAGTTTCTGATATCTATTGACTTTCATAAGCTATATTGCATGAGAAATATCCAATATTAAGTAAAGTTTATCGAATTAACCCTTTTGATGTTTTTTTTCTGCACTACTTCACGATTTTTTCATTATCAATAAAATTAATTTTGCAACTTTGTGTTAAATTTTATTATGATATAATTCGAAAAGGCGATGGTTGAAACAATTGGAAAAAAAAATCCACTCCAGTTTCATTCTTAAAATGAAAAAGACCTGCTCCAGTTTCAACACTGAAAAATGATCCCATTTTAAATTAGATAAAAATTTCAAAGTGGTTAAGATGCGGCTAAAAGGCTTTATAGGAAAAAATATTTATAATAATTCTTATAGGACCGAAATATTAATAAATTTTTTAATGACTAAATTACAAAAAAAACAATGATAATAGTAATAATATGTAAAAATTAGATTCAGGAAATCAACCATAAAAGTTAGAATAATAAATTATGCAAATTATTAATATCCTATTTTTATTTATTTATTTTATTTTATTTTTGATATTTCTAGAGTTGAAGGATTTGGAAGCCTAGCAACGATTTTTGTATTATATTTATTTCTTGGGTTAAATTTTTAAAAAAATTAATAATAAAATTATTTTCACTTACTTATTTGAAACCCCTAAAAAAAACTGCATCTATTTTTATAATTAGATTATAAGGACAATTTATTGTCGATTTTTTTTAAACATTTACTCATAACGATCGTAAAAAAAAATTAAAAAATTAATTACATGATTATTTATAGTTCAAATTATTATTATTGTTATTAATACTGTGATATTACTTTGAGACTTAATTTGATTAAGTACCAGTAATAATGTCAAAATGTTTTCGTGGCTCCCTTTTGAGAGTCCGTGGCTTATATGGCTGAAAATTCCCATATTTTCTAAAACTGATTTAAATAAGATAATTACTAAACTTAAATGATGCTATTTGTTTATCGGTGCTTGATTGCCTAATGGAAACTTCTGAAACTTACGGTTCCATCGAATTATTCGTCTTATAATGATCTTAAAATGATGATAACCAGTTTTTTTCTATGGATAAGACTCCCCTTTCTCTATTATAAAGTTTAATCTCACGCCAAATAACTATAACTTTTGTGCTAAATGTTTTTTTTTTCAATGATTTTTTTTGGGACATATAGGCACTTTAAACTTTTAATTTTTGAATTTTTATCCCTTAATTTAATGTAAATTCAAAAAAATGATACTGAAAAAATAACATAAAAAATAATTTTTGTATATTTAAATTAATTTTTCGGTGTCTAGTTTTCTTATAGAGCATCAAGAAAAATCAAACTATCAATCAATCTATACCTTTTGGTAGAATACTAAAATTATTTGTGAATTTTTTTCCAAATGGATTTAAACAATGACTAAGCTTTAGGCTGCTATGTTAGTTTATAATTAATCTATAATGATTTTTTTATTATTTATATCAATACATTTTCTGAAAGAAAAAAAAATTAAGTCGATTAAAAGTTTTCAAGTCAACAGATCGTTATGTATTCTTAATTTTTATCATATAAGGTTTTTCTTTTCAATATTAATATATGATTTAGATAAAAAAAAAAACTTACATCACTAAGCTGTGTTTCAGGAACAGCTAAAATTATTCTTATCGGAATTTTCAATTACTCTGACTATTGCCAAAAAAATAAGTATTTCTAAATCAGATTTCTGTATATTCAGTAGTATTTTTACCTCCAATAACAAACTAAAAAATCTAGACTATATTATTTTCCGAGCCTCTTTATTACAATTGCGATCAAATTTATTATTATCCAAATATATATATATCTTATCAGGGGCTCCATTATCTATATCTTTTTATTAGAAAAATAGATCGAAATTCCTTATTAGAACTAAAGGTATCGAAATATCCTGATAGACAATTCTTAACTTTCATTATTAAATGATTCTTAACTTTTTCAAAAAAAATCATAAAAATATTCTGTAACTGGGATCCAGATAAATCCCGGAATTCAAATAATATTTTTTTGATTGATCTCTCATTATTTTTATAATCAATTAGTTTCCTACATAAATAACTATGAAGTTTTAAAAAAATTAACATTTTTTTATCGAAATATCTAAAAATCTTAATTAAAAATTTAGAATTTGTAGTTTTGAGATGAGGAATATTAAAGACTCAAATAAATATATAAATTCCTCGATAAACCCAAATTTTTATTTGTTAAAAATAATTTTCTATTTTTTTTTTATACTCTGTACGAAAATTTTCAAACTTAACATAATTAGAAAAAATTTATATATATCATCATCTTATAACAACGTTTATTGATGGATTATTTTTTTTTGCTTTTTTGTTGTAAATATTCCCGGAATACTTAGTATTAAACTATTTCATCACAATCTTATAATATTCCAAACAAATTTTTACCAATTATTTTATCATAAATTTTGACCTGAATTTTGATCGCTACACATCTTTTTAGATTTAATACTTATCAATTAACTTTTTATATTTTAACAATTGATTTTCTTAAATATTTTCTTGTGTATTTTTTCGTTTAAAATATGATCATATTTTTTTTGTACAAATTAAACTCGGTAACATCGCTAAACTGAGACATATTTTCGTCAAGCATTATTTTAGCGTGTATATCAAAGTTTTGATATTTTAATATTTTATAGCCAATAAGATCGCATAAGAAATAGCTTTAATCTTATTGGATCCATCGTCACATTTATAGAAAATATATTTCAAATTTTAATGCCTTAATTTTCTATGGATTTTAAAATATTTTAAATATATCTATAATTTTTACCAACTTTAAGCTCTTCCATTACCAATTTTATTAACACAAATTTATCAACTAATATTTTTCTTGTAATAATAACTAAAACATAAAGGTTAAAACTAAAAGTTATTTTATTATTTAACTCGAAAATTTCCCTGATATCTCTTATTAAATTCAATTTACCATCGAGTAAGAATTTTTAATGCAATTTTTTCTTATTTTTTCGGAATTTTCCACCATAAATTTCCAATCCCGATCATAACTTGATTTATTATTATCTTTAATCCAAAGTAATACATTAGATTGTAAGTATTTCTACGATTTAAGAATATTTCAGTGAATAATTTTGATGAATCTCCTCACTTAAATTAATATTTATTTTTCTTAATATTTTTATTCTGTTTATTTCGTTTATTTATTCGGTTTAACAGCCATTAATGATCATAAATTAACCTGGGTATCATTTTATCTTAATTTTTCAATAATCATGATTTTAAAATCTTTTTTCGTGCCTTTCGAATTTAGAAGTATTTCATACTGAAATATCCCCGAAATAATTTTAATTAAAGCTCCTTCAGAAAATTGAATAAAAATTTCGAAATATTTTATAGCTGAATTTCTAGATTTAATCCCATTTTCTAAAAAAAATAACACGTCATTTATATATTGCTTTAATAGAAATCTGGGACTGATAGTCATTATTTATACTTGAGATTTAAATTCTCCACGATCTATTGTTTAAACTTTAAAAAAAGTTGAATTAAATAAAATAAGTTTTGTAGAAATAACAATACAATTAAACATAAAATAATACAATAATACAATAATAAAAATTTCGTGATTAAATTTGGCGAAAATATGATTGATTATTTACATTTTATGTGTTTTCATAGGATCTAAACTTAGCATTCAAGTTGAATAGCTTGGAAAAAAAACTATGCATGGCACAGAAAATAGATCTAGAGAATTCGATTTAAGATGTTATTAATTAAAAAAATTATTTAAAATCACTTTTACACTATTTATACTACTTCTTAAATATTTCCTTATTTATTTTCATTTTTTTTCTAGAAAAAATTAAATTATATAATAACTATTTACCAGTGAAGATAGTTGATTATAGAAAAAAATTATAAAATAATAGATTTTCTAAGGATAGTTTTTTTTTTTTTGATCTTCCTGATTATAGTTAACATATAATCCAAAAAAAATTATATTTCATATTACAAAACAAAACATATACCCATAAAAGAAAATCTGCACCAATCATTTTTTTAAAAAATTGGCTAAAATAAATTTGAATAAAAAAATTCATTCATTCGAGCAAAATAATTGAATCTATTAGATTCGAAAAATATATTAGTATCAATATAAAAATTAAAACCTTTATATATTTTTTTGATATCTGAAACTCAGAATTTTGAAGATTTCATCAAAGAATTTTTTTTGGATGGATATTAATCAATTAGATTGAATAAAAAACATTTTGAATTTGATTTATAAACGAACAATAATAATTTTACCAAATTGATCAAGAGGGAGAGGAATGTTTGGTTAATGATGACATCTTATAAAAAAATATCCTCTAATACATCTTTGGAAGCGATTTTTTTTCCCTTCCCAAATTATTTTAAAAAAATCCTGTTTTAATCTCAATTTTTAAAAAAAAATATTTATTCTGTTTCAGCTCAATCTTGATTAAGCTCTCTGGTAGGATTGGTGTTCAAATAATCATAAAATATAAAATTCTCCTATAAAAATATAAACTTATTGGTAAATAAAAATTTTAAAAATTCTATATTTATTTAGTAGACTGATATATGCGAGTTTATAAAAAAAATTTAAATTAATATTTCTTGTGGATTAAAAATTAATGAGAAAATATATTTAAAAAGTAACATATTTGATTCTTTCTCATCTAAAAAATTAATTTACACAAGTGTGGTTTATAAATATAATGCGGTAATAATCTATTCAGAAAAATGCTCTCAATTATTTTTATTTGCGAAAAATATAATTAAATCAAGTTTAACTTAAAAATATATATTTTTAAACACAGTAAATATTTTAAAATCAATGTTCCAGATCTAGATGAATCAAATTTACACATTCATAGATAATAATAAAAATTTAATTCGAGTATAAAATTGTTTGTTTCGTATGTCTCTGAATTTGAATTATATATATTCCAATAAATAAATAAAAAATTCAAGTTAGTTATATTTATTTGTTTTATAATGTCTGATAAATTTCTAATGAAGAAAAATAAGATTTTAAAATAAGATAAATGAAAATTCCTTTTAAAAAAATAAAAAAAATCCAAATCTCAGTTATAATTTCAAAAAAAAAGACCATAATTTTGACTAATATTATATATTTAATAATTTATTTGATTGATATATTAGTTCTTCGAAGATAATTTATGCTGATTTATACATTTGATCAAATTATTTTTTTACAAAATATCAAATAAGAGCAGATAAATTCTAACGATTCTATAGAAGCCCGCCTTCTAAAAAGTACAATTGCATAATTTTGTTTAAATATATCAAGGGTGATCTTTTCTCACTATTTTATTAATTTATTATAAAAAAATGTGCATCTGGTTATTTAAATTTATTTATAATGCTTCATTAAGGATATTTGATAAGAAATTAAGTAAGATTGAAGAATTTTTAAATGCAACGATAAGAGCTAAGTCAAGACATTTTTCTAGTAAATAATGCATTTTGTAAATTTTTAAATTTTATGAAAATGAGAAAATTCTCAATCGATTTACCAAATAAAATATAAAATATTGTGGTATAGATCCCTTTATTGCTTGAGAAAAATAACTTGTAATTTATTTCAAGCACAAATAATATAAAATTTATAAATTCACAGCTTAAAAAGTCCTAAAATACAAAAAAACTTAACAACGAAAGTAAATTTATAAGAAAATATAGTGAATTTGATGAATTTGATGTTTTTTTTGCTTAATAATTTTATGCAGAAAGATATGGCTTTAATTCTAGTTAAAAATTGAGGTCTTATTTCTACATAACAAAAACTTAAATCAGATAAATATCCCTCAAAAAATTCGATTTATATAATTAGCCATTTCTGGCTCCTATCAAATTTTTTCTGATAATAAAGGTATGGATATATGCATAATAGTTGAATTAATTTACAGTATACTAACCCATTTTTATTATGGTTTTTATTATTATCTTTTTGCAATATGATTCAAATATGCCTTAAATTATAAATTTTTACTATTATGTCATTACAAGAATAATATGCTACCATGGATAAATTATAAACGAATAAATTAAATAGACCGAAAAATTTTAAAAAATCTGCAGGATACGATCTAAAATTTTCACCTCTATATTTTTACAGAAAAAATAGAGACAAATAAGCATTTAATGAAATTATGGATACATTAAAACTAATTTTAAGTATCCCAAAAGTCTCGGGATCTTTTCGAAATTGATTATTAATATCCAATTAAATTAAGTCTTGGAAATAATATGAAAAATAATTTTCTCTCATTAAGTGAGACCTAAGCATTTTTAGAATCGGATTTTTTTTCTTAGATTAGCACATTTCTAAAATAAATTCTACTATGTCTTATTACCTTTTCTAAATTGCAATTTATCATTATAATGAATTTAATTTTATTTTAATAAAGGATGTTTTATATCTTTGTTTTCCTTATATCGATTATAATAATTTCTTAATTGAAATAATAGAATTGTAAAATTTCAACCAAATTAAAAATATTGGGAATTTTTTTACTATAATTTGTTAATTTTTCTGATTTGAGAATTTATTGTTTCTCAATTTTAATCTTTTCAATATGTTGATCGAAAAATTATAGTCTAATAATCTAAAACCCATCATATTTAATTTTGAAAACATCCATCAAAAAAATTTGAAGTCAAATATATTTATTTATATTATTATATTGGAAATTATTTTAAAAAGAATTTAATGTTTTCCATTCCAACTATAGTCTCATTATCCGATTAAAGTACGTTGGAATGAATGATATTAAAATAGTTTCGAATAAGAACCCATTGGTTTTTTGATATTTTTTTTTGAATAATAAAATTAAAATATTTAATAAATATAATGAAATATTGTTTTTGGTATTAGATTAAGTAGATTTTGAACTATTTTTAGAATTAAGCACATACTGTTAAAAAAATATACTATCCTATAAGCTTTTTTCCCGTTTCTTTTAATATTTATTTTTTGGCTCAACTAAAATAAACTGGGATAAAGTTATAATAATATTTAAAATATACTATTTGTAAAATCTAGAGCCTTATTATCTATATTATATAAATCATGAATTTTCACTCTATGATTGTTAATAGGATTTGTAATTTTTTAAATAAAAATGTTTAATTTGAATTTAAAAATGAAATACCTTGGAAGAAATGAAATATAATCGTTTTTGTGAATTTTTTTTGTTTTTTATTCGCAATAAATAGTAGAGATTTTTTTTTTAAAAAAAAGAGATAATAATAAAAAGAGATGAATTTTGATTTTTTTTATAAAGTTTTTTTTATTTAATTTAATTTTTTTACTTTTGAAATTTACTTTATTATTATTTTAAAAATAAAAAATAAAAATAAATTTTTTTTTAAAAAAAACGCAATTTGACTAGATTTAAAAAATATTTATTGTAAATTTTGAAAATCATGGTAATCTCTCTAAAATCATCGGAAATAAAATTTAAAATTTGAATGTTTGTAATGAATGCTGAAATAAATTTTCAATAATATCATTTTGTTAGATTTTTTGATAGAATGATTAGTTAGAGCTCAATATTTACTAAAAAAAAAAATTCTTAGAGCTATAAAAAAAGATTTAAAAGATGAAAATTTTAATTATTAATTTTTTTTGTTTATTAAAGCTCCTAAACTATTAAAAAAGGAATGTAAAATTTAAAAAATCGCCAAGAGAATTTATATTTAAAAATAAATAAATAAATAAATTAATGTATTCAATTAATATCATTAATTTTGAGAGATTTAGTAAGGATTAAAAACCATTTTTTATCTACCACTACAATTTAATAAACCGAAAACCAATAAAAAAATATATTTAAATCTTCTCAAAGCCCTAAATATATTTATTACTTTGTATAGTTCTTCATCGAATCATTTCGTTGGTATTGAAATAAATATTAGATGAAAATACCATAGAATTTCAAAAATTATTATCCTTGAATCTATTCTTTTTAAGATTTAGTAAAATAATCACCAGTATTAATATAAGATCTTAGAGGAAAATCACTACATACAAACTTTATAAATAAAAAATGATTCAAAAATCGCAAATTTAAAACAAAACTTTTTAATAACTAAATTACGATTCCCGTTTATTGATAAAAATAATAAAATTTATTGTTTTTAATTTTGAATTATACCATTTCTCTTTATTTTTACTGATTGAGATTTTGTTATCATTATATATTACATTTATTTTTGTTTTGAACTTCTATATATATTGAGTAATTCCTGATTTTTTTACCGATTTTTCTATCAATTTTATATAATGATTTAAATATTCGTATATATTGAGTCCAATTGTTAACGATTATATAAAAACCCCGTTTTATTATCAAAATATGTATATTTTTCGAGATTTTCAACAATATTCTTTCCAGATATAATATTAGATATATTTTTTAGCAAGTAAAAAAAAAATTTCACTGAAATTAAAATATTAATTTGATTTTTTCAAATTTTTAAAAGGGGATCTTTAAGATTTTTCATTAGTTCTTACATCAATTTTTAGCACTTTTTTATCCAGCCATCTAGAAAGTGCCCTTAAATTAAATGTGATTTTTTTTTTATAAAAAAAATTTCTAAAGCGTACGACTAAATTTTTTTTTTTTGCGATAACCAGAAAATAAGTTCTAAGGTATTTATTTTTTATTTTTATGTAATATCTGGCCGAATATCGAGTGTAAAAACCTTAATTACCAAAAAAATAAAGTTAGATTAATACGCGCGTGCATTTTCTGAATATCAGAAAAAAACCTAGAGTTCAGAATATCTAAAAGTCATCGGATACTACTTAGAATCGTGGTTTAAATTTTCAGAAAAGAGTATATCTTAAATATTCTCCATAAAAGCTTAATTTTCAAAGTATAAAATAGAAGCCCCTAAATTTGAATTTTTTTTTAAGAAAGATTCTCTAGTTTCAATTGTACCATATTCTATTGAAAAATTTCCCTTAAATTCAATTATAATTATCAATATTTTTTCACGAGGCTGTGGTGAAGTTTACATAGCAATTCTTTCTGTCCTTTGATATTTTCACGGTTATTATCATAGAAATTTCTGATTTGAATTTGATATATTGCCCAATCAATTTAGATTAC
This sequence comes from Smittium mucronatum, assembly GCA_001953115.1. NCBI lineage: Eukaryota > Fungi > Kickxellomycota > Harpellomycetes > Harpellales > Legeriomycetaceae > Smittium > Smittium mucronatum. The sequence continues at coordinate 15,634 of LSSL01000101.1, read as the reverse complement.
TTTTTTTTTTTAAAAAAAAAATCAAGATTTTATAGATAATCAATGAAGATCAGTCATATTTCAGTTTTTCTCGTAGATTTAATTTTAATTTTTTTAAAAATATGTTATAATATGTATTTAATCCATCTTTCAGATGTCGATTTTTTGATATCAATAGGATACAAGTTTTTTTTCTTATGCTTCAAAGGTAATAAATTTGATTTTTACAAAAATAGTTACTTAATTTTTAATGGCTAATTTATAGTTTTCGAGTAAATACTTTTCAAATATTTTTTTAGAGCACCTAGTGTATTTTATTTTTTTGGGAAATGGTTTTTTCAAATAGGGACACAATCCTAAACAAATCTTTTTCTAAAACCTGCTATTGGGTCTATTTGAAAATCCAATTTTGAAAATTCCCGATTAATTTCTTTCATAAACGAAAACAACCGGTAATAGAATATTAGATCTATTTCAGCCAAACTTCGGTAGTTTACTATTTTTATTTATTAAATTTTTAGCAAACTTATTTCATTAAACTATTTTGAAATAATATTAAAAATTACCTTCATTATTTTTTATCTATTAACGAAATACTTTTAATGAGCATTTTTATTGCCTTTGGGTATCAATTATATAGCTTGATCAAGTTTTTTTCTTCTTCTGTGGCTTTTTTTGTTTTATTCATGTTTTTAAACTGATTTTCGCATGACTATTTTAGTAACTTTAAAAATTTGAAAAAATCATCTCGAAGTATTTGAATTGGAGAAGTGGAGTTGGGTAGAAAATTTCCTAGAGAAATTTCAACTTTTTTTAAAAAATTTATTAGTTTTTTTATTCTTTTTTATCGAGTTTAATCTAAATTCTGTGTAATATATATATATATATATATATATATGCGTATTTAACTTTGAATGATTATCTAGAGCAAAAAAAGCATTAATATTAGTAAATATTATATATATTTTCTGAGGTAAAGAAAAGAAAATCAACTAATATATATATATATATATATATATATATTAATCTAGATAATCTATCTCACAAAGATTAAAATAACCTCAAGATGCTACTTCTTATTGAGTTTCATTCATAATCAGATCAAAAACCGGGAAAATTTTATTTTAAACAGGTAAAAATTTTGCTTATTTTATTATGAATTCCGAAAAAATTGTCCAGTTCTACCCTTAATATTAAAAATCCGAATTAATAAAAAAAGAAATTTAGAACCCTTGTTAGTAAAGTTTCTCAATTTTCAAAGAATCTTAAATCCAACAAAATTAGATAACATATAACTAGTTTTTATTCATATTCTGGTTTTTAACCTTCAATAATTAGGATCTTTAGACCTTTACCCTTGGGTAAGGAAAGACTAGAATGGCAGAGGAAAGAGGAATAAAAAAAGTCGGCTTAATTTATATTTTTATAGTTTTTATTATCTTATAGATATTTCATATAAATTCTTGTAAAAAAGATTAGCATTTGATAGTTCTACTAAATCATAATGGGGTTTATATTATAAAACATCTCCACGGGTTTTGATAGGCAAGAATCAAAATTTATTGCTTAAATTTTTTCACCTTCTTGATTTATTCGATCACGAAAATCTTGACTAAATACAACATTTTCGGATATAATTATTAACAAAAATAAAGTCTAAAGTTCTTTTTAATGTCTTTTAATATTACTATAAGCTAATTTCATTGAAATTTATACCAAAAAAAATAATAAAAGAATAAGAAACTCCTTCTAAAAAATGAAATTTATATTAACTGAATTAGGCTTCTAATAACAATTCTAAAGATGTGCCTATGTGTATGGGTCCTGATATGTGAACTAAAATCCCTCTCCCCCTTCGACAAAATTACAAAGATTTTTATTGATAGACAAATTCAAGGAGTGAATTTTTTTAATTTCTATTTAAAGGATTTTTTTTTCATAATTTGGACCCTAAAAAAATCCTAATTATAAGGCCATTAATTTAAACATACCCATCCTGGACGTGGAAATGATTTAGTTTTTCCACGAATTGCTGCTAGAAGAACGCTCTTCCTAACCTCCAAAGTCTTGGATTTGGACAGAAATCTTCACTTTCACAGCAAAAAAGAACGTTCTACCAGTTAATATGAGCTAACTAATATGAAGCAACTACTGGCAATCATTAATATTGACAACCAATTTAGTAATATATAATTGAAATTTTAGGATGGTTTACCTTGAAAAGCACATTTCTTCAATAACCAGGACTTAATAATGTAACAAGCTTTTAAAAAAGTTGGGTTAAAGCTAAATTGAATTAACAACCGATAAATTTGGGTCGGAAGTAAAAAAAGTGCCGTGTCCCAATTGTGATTCTCTCCTAACAATACAGGAAAATGTTTATAAACCGACATTCGTCTTGAAACAACTCTAATTTTGGGAGTGATTTATAGAATGTCGGGGGAATTCTATTTAGGAGATTGTTTAGTGAACCATTAACCCAAAATATTCTTAGTTAGTGTTTATATTTATTTTTAATGGTTTTAAATAAATATATGTAAAAAATGTAAAAAAATAACTAAAATTTACCTTAGAATTTGAAATCCCTCGAAAGTAAAAAAAACACTTTGAATTTTTCATAGGCCTGGATTAAAAGTTCACAAACATGAAAATATTCTGTATTTATTAGCCTATAATATTTGATATTAAAAAAGTCAAAAGCATATTCGCTAAGATGATTGCAAAACGTGGTTAACATTAAAAATATAGTCCGTGCATATCAATACATTGTCCAATCGCGAGTTTTCTTTTTGAGCAGGCGGTTAGCTTTGAACGGCACGAGATAAATTTATTATGGGAAGAAAGTAAAGCGATGGGAATAATAGTGTTAGGTCACATATTAATCATTTTCAAAAGTATTAATTGTATTTTTATCATATTCCTAGATTCTCCCAGTGAGCTGAAATATTTCCTGAATCTAATCTTACGAAAAACTTATAAACTTATCTAATGGAAAGCAGTGAATCTAACAGCAAAAAGAGTTTAATTTTAGTGATAAAGCTACCTGGAACTAGACCTAAAGATTGGAAATCTCCTTCAGTGGTAAGTAATCACCTATGTAACCTCGGAAAATTCTTACGTTTTTTTTTTTTTTTTGAAAGCGGAATAAAACCTTGACTAAAGAACAACTTTTGTGGAATTGGCTCGGGGCTAATTTTGGTTGTAAGAGGGATCTGGCGCTTAGCAATTTCATAAAAGGGACTTTAGAGCTCAATCGTAATTTTCTTGTTTAATACATATATCATATGTGCTTTTAACATAAACTCAATTAATTTTATTATTAGTTTTCGATATTTCTAAAGATGTGGAAATCAAAGAGGATAAAATCTACCCAGCTATGCTATTGATTTACAATCAATTGTATAAAAAACAAAACTTTATTTCAAATGAAAAAAGTTTTTGTCGTTCGAACGATAACTTAAATAATTCTGCAATCTTAAAAAGCAAAATATTCAAAGAGAGCCACCTTAAGCCAGAAAATAATGTCAAAGACAAATCCAGCGATTCTGAGAGTCTTCCCAGTCTTTCTAAAACAGGTAATATATCCGATTTTCATATCCTTGATTGGTATTGATTCAATTTCCTACCATTCTTCCGTAATAGGAATGCGTAGTGTTGAATCTTATTATAGCGGTGATGATAATAAGAGAATTTTAGGGACTCCTTCGCCTTCATTTACCCCTGAATCAGCTAGTGGTAATTTCAATTTTTTTAGCATTCCCTTAACCCTTATATCATCATTATTATCTTCAATTTCCAAAAAAATATTCTTTATTGTATTTTGAATCCATTTCATTTTTATTTTTGTAAAATCTAGAATCTGATGTCAATCTACCTTCAAACGTCGAGTCAATTTCTAACCTCTATTTTTTAAGTCAACCATCTAATTCTAAAGTCAGAATGGAAGAAGCACAGGAATTATCCACCCCTTATTCTAAATCAACAAAAAATATCAACCATAAAAGTTCTGTGCTAGAACAGTACTATAAAACACCAATTTTCAACACCAATTCTGGTTCTGATGATTCTTCTCATTCCCTAATTGAAAGTTTGGACCGACATTCCGGCTCTGAATTTGATTCAAATGTTCAAATTTCTTCATTGCATTCAAAATATAGCCATCTACAAGAAACTTCGAATGTAAAAAAGTACATTAGAGAGGGGCATATTTATGGGGAAGAAGGCTACATAAAGGAAAATGATTCATTTAGTAAAAATGAGAATGTCCTTGGAAATTCTTTACAAAAATCGACAAATTCTAGTGCTGTTTCTAAAGTGCGGCTTGAAGGTATGGTCACCAACGTTGTTACCAGAGATAACTCCCCATTCTTAAAATCCGAAGAATATACTGGTTCCCCCAGTTCTCAGCTAAAGAAAAAAGCCAATAATTCTCATAGTAGCATTATATTAGAACCTGATGCATTTCTTAATCAAGGTATTGATTCCCTGAAATACTTGGATAAAACTAAAGATAAACTTGCCGAAACCTCGTTAGAAGCGAAGAAATCAGTAGATAAAGAGGATGTTCTAATTGATTACGCTCTTGAAGAAAGTGGAGAGCTTGAACCAATATCTGGAGGTATTTATCTTTTTAATAGTTATTTTTTGGAAATTGGGAATTCAAAAATTCAAATTTTATTACAATTATGATTTAGAATATATAAGTAGTTCATCCGAATCCAGCTATCATTCCAGTGATTTTTCAGGTTTGTAATTCCTTAAGAATTGTAAATATACTAGTTGAATTGTATGAATTGTTTTTTATTTTAGATTGTTCAGTCACTCGGTCTGCCATGCAGGATGCTTATTTGTCAGAAATGGAATCTCCTCTGGTAACGTCTCTAATGGATAGCAAGCTATTTATGTGGAGGAAAAAATGATAATTTTTCTGATCCATTATATAAAAATATAGTGATTCAACGATGCTAATTATGAACTATTTGGACTATACAGTGAGTTTTTATTAGGCCTTTAAACTCTCTGACTGATTCATGAGACAATATTGCAGGGCTGTGATTTTTCCGTGGGATACAAGCCAAACCGACCATGAAATTCCTTGTATTTGAGTGTTTGAATTTATATATGTTTGATTAATTTTCAAAAAAATCTCGATTATTTAAACTTTGAATATTTATTTATTTAAATGGAAAAAAAATAGAAAAGTATGAATGGTGATAAGGCGCGGACACAAGTCCCCTTTAAAAAAATGAAAATATGAAATATCAGATCAAAAAACATATTTTATAAACATTAGGACAAAGCAAATTAAAGCAAGTTGGAGAGTTGTTCCAGGCTTGGTAGAGTGGGAGTTTGATTTTTTCTTTGGAGGGTCATTCTTGGGGGGAGTTGATTCAAGCGAGGGCTTAAGATCAATCTGTTTTGAAAATTTATTGCAAATGGATAGTTCTTTTACTTTTGGATCTTTGTTTATAGAGGTATTAATAGTATTGTAAGAACAGGCGCTACTTCCTTCATTCTCCGCCAAAAACTTTTTATTTATAATGTAGTTTGCTTTTTGCAAAGGGCTACAGAAACTCATCGGACCATAAATGCCTCTTAAGGTGTCAGTTGATGTATCGTTACAGGGAACTGTTCCACAAATATAGTCTACAACTTTTCCAAGACTCTTTTCTGAATTAGATAAAGATTTACCATTTTGAGATGGTTGTGAGGTTGAACATTTGAAGGTGTCAGCCATACAGTTGCAGTATTCAATGGATGGGGTGGGAGGCAATATTTTAGATTTTACTTTCCAAAATTCTGTGATTTGGGGGCATTCAGATACCTTTAAGGATGGGTTATAAGAGTCGAAAGTGGTTTGTGATGAAGGCTCAATGGTGTACATTTTTTTGAGTTCGTAAAAATCAGGTAATTTTTCGGCTTTCCCGTTTGTGATTTTAACGATCCCATAGTCGTTTTCTTCCTGGGAGTATTCATAAACGAAACCACCAGAATAAATACCAATCATATTTTCACCATAGACGGCGGATACTTCATTGAAATTACGTGGTCTCACTGTGTTACAGCCATACTCGGTGATCATGACTGGGATAGAGTAACCTTTGAGTGGCTCAGACATTTCAGCATAACCAGAGGATTCATATGTAGTTTTTGGGCCACACCATCGGTATGTGTTGATTCCATAAAAATCAGCCCTAGACATTGGATCGTCACCACAGTTGAAATAGTTTATGAGCGAGACTCTAATCTCCTCGTCGTCATTGTCAGCATATCCTACATACACATTATAATTGTTTGCCTTGATGTATGTTTTTATATCTCTGAGTGAAGCCTTGACGAACGCAGAGGCAGGGGTAGTCAAGCGATCGTTTGTGATTTCATTCCCTATCAAAAATGCGACAACGTTTGGATACTTTGCAAAGGCATCAACTTTTTTCTTAAAGTTATCATATAGCGATACATCCCAAAAGGGCGTATTCCTGTTAATTGAGTACAGAGGAGTGGCAATATCTAGAATTACATAAATTCCAGCCTCTTCAAGTGCGGCCATACATTTATCGTGGTTCAAGTTGTAGTCGGTTTCATAAACTCTGATAGAATTAACATTTAACTCTTTCAATATTTTTGCATCCCTCAAACAGGCATCTACTTCTGAGAGAGGATCTAGATTAGTTCGTGAATCGTGGGATCGTGGTTGGTAGTCAACACCTTTAAAGAAAAACTGTTTTTTTGTTTTAGAATTAAAGAATTTAGATCCCTTTATGACCAAGGGATCAATTGCAGCCGTATTAAACGAGAGTTGAAGAGCAACTATTAAGGAGAATAAAAGTCGGAATCTCCACTTCATTTTATTTTTCTCTCTCTCTTATCAAAATATCTGTATTATTATTTTTCTTTTTGAAAGTTATTGAACACTCTCTGTTTAAGCTCTCTCGTATTCACGATTTTATAAAAGGGGAATATAGATGCGCTTTTATTGTTAAATTCTGAAACTTATATCGGAATAAATATGGCAAAAAACTCTATTTTTTTAGATATATATATCATTAAAGAAACCAAAACATATCCCTTAAAAGTGGTATATATTTTTAACGTTTTAAGAAACCTAAAAATATAAATATTTTTTATTTTAACAAAGCATTTGCTGATTGTTCAAACTACAATTAAACAAAGCTCCAGAAAATAGCAGCCAAGTGCATTATCATTTTAGAATAAATATTAATAGCCTATAAAAACAGTAATTTCCGCTATGATACCCATTTTTGACGGTGTTTAGTAGTGGTAAGAACATAAAGGCTTTTTTTATCTTTAACAAAACAATTAAAATGCAGGATGAAAAAGGGAGTGTATTATACAGGGCTCAAAACTACTATGCATGAAGTTTCGTTCTCTTGTGTAAAACATTCCATGCTTGGCAGATTATAAGACAAGCATATAGAAAAAAATATTGTCAATGTATTATTAGTTTAAATGATTTACAAAGTGGCGGAAATAAACTTACCCCTAAATCTTATCATATTGATGAAATTCCATTGTATAAAAACTGATCAAGATGTACACTTTGTAGAGATATTGATATAGTGAGACATTGTTTAGGATGAAGGGGGGGGGTTTCGGAATATTGAATAGGTATAAAGGTACACCTGACTAACCAGACAGAAAAATGAGTTATTTCCAGTGAATTTGTTACTATTACAAGTTAGTGGTTCCCAAAATTACTAAGGGGAGTTTTAGTCACTGTTTTATTAGAAACGGAACACACTTTTAGAAATAGTTATTCTAAATCCATTAAGGTCGGGTACGTTCATTTATCCAAACTAAACTTGGTTAAAAGAGTATAAATGCCTGTCTGAGCTAATTGCGATAGTTTAATACAACAAAACAAAAAATGCCAAAGTTAATTTAACCAAAATTGATTCAGATGTATATTTTTATTTAGCTATTTAACTATGCAGGAATTTATTATCACATTATTGTAAACAAAATTCAGCAATATTTTTAGTCATATTTTAGTAAATTTAAGTTGAATAGGTCTTAACTCAAAGCTTCTAGTACCATTTCATTGGAGTTTAATTCCCCAATAACAAGTCTAATATGAAATTGATAGAACACAAAATTTGATACTAGGACAGTAATTGGTGAAGGGAAGATAACATCTCTAATACAATATCAGCCCATATTTTGAAAAAAAAGGGTGAAAATTACATTGGATGAATGTATGCTTTTTTTTAATAATAAAAACTTGGAAATAAGTAGCACAGGAGATATCAGAATTTCTTAGAATTAACACGGAAAGGTACACAGATTTCACACCTAGCTTTTCTCTGAATGACGTGACTTAACTATTTATTGAGCTATTAAACACTAGTATTTACATAAATAAGTCACGATACTCGGATGACGATATTCGTTATTTTTGTTATTGACCGAAATTCTCTAACAAGATGAGATCTTCTTCAATCATTAAAGAGCCTAGGTGTTACGGCAACAAATTTTATAGCTTACACATGTGTACCTTAGACACAATTAGCTTATATTTGATTTTCCCAAGCACTGATAAAATCCCCCTTTTAGAAATAACACTCAATAATCCGAATATTTGAAAAAATAAGGCTCTTTGATACCGAAAAATGTGGTTTAGTTGATTTAAACAATTGATCTTGAGCCAAAAAAGTTTCTATTTAATTTTATGGCAATAATATATTCTATGAATAAATGTCTTAATAAAACATCACCCCATTTGATCTCGAATAAATTTAGTTTCCCAAACTGCTTTCCTTTAGCCATATCAAGCTCAGAGGGAAAAAAATAGCGCTCGATCTTTAGCAAATATGACATTCGATTTAACTCTTTCCGGGTCCAAGGAAATATTGAGCTTCTATCCGTGAAACCTTTCATTTTCTATTCTATAATATTATAAATTAGCTCAAAATTAAAAACTAATTAACAGCAAAATTGCTTGCTTAGACTGAAAATTGAGGACCATTTTTATGTCTCCGGCCCTGAAAGAAATGAACAATCATTACTAATCATTAGTAATTTGTCAAACTTTTTTTTAACAAATAAAAAATGAATGTTTATTAAAGAGCTTTTATGACCAAGGATTGGGATCCAGTTTTGTAATTCTAACTCTGAAATGATTAGCACTCTGTAAACTGAACTTGCTATCATTTTTTAGTTCTTATCCAGGGATTTGAGTATTTTCACTGATAAATTTTTTTTTATTAGTCAGTTTTTTTTTTGTAACACGGAATTTCATTGTAAGATAACGTTTATTAGTCAGTTTTTTTTTTGTATCACGGAATTTTATTGTAAGATAACGTTTATTAATCATTTATTTCAATTAACAAGTGACTCCTTCTAACCCTTTCCTAATCTATAAATGAATTAAGCTCCTATCTGAATAATTCGACGTTTTATATTGGATTTTAGAAAAAATCAGGCCAATTATAGATATTATTTTATAAATTGCTTTATTAAGTGAAAAATGAATCCATTTTTATCCATCCATCCCTGAAGGCATTAAACTGTATTAGCTTGAGTATTTAGGAGCCTTTTGGGGGCTAAAGGGATAAAATACGCACCGAATAATTACTTTTCACTTCAAATTCATTATAGCTCCAAGGAGACAAAAATGTATGTGAAAAATATTTTTTTGTATCTGACCAATCTCCACTTGATTAATATTGCTATTTTACTGTAAATATACACATAGCTATAGCAGGACATGAGACTAGATAAAATCTTGGTTCTGTTTTAATCTAGTCACGACCATTTAAGGCCCAATGAGCTATTTATCCAAATCTAAGACTCATATAATATTGGCCCCTATTTTGGCTTCGATTTGGCATATCTCATTTGCATTGCATAGAAAAATATCATTTGGTATTCAAGTTTGATTTTTTATCTATTCTTGGTTAGCTCTTATAAGGCTAAAGTTATAAAAATGGAACTCAATTTTTGGTCCTATAACCCTTTATGGGTCGATAGTACTAAAATATCGTTCATTTTATGTTCAATGTTATCATAGGATTAATAAAATTTGTGTCCTATTGGATAAATCAAAATTTTAAGCCAATTGTAATAGTTATTGAACACATATGGAGGTGAGACACAGATTTAGACCCGGTAAGGGTTAAGCGAATCTATTCTCTAACCCTCGCACAACATAAGACTGATTTATGGTGTCTTCGAATGGAAAGTGGTGGTTTTCAAGAATAGAAGCAGAAGTAATGCGTTTTCTTATAAAGAGCTAAAAATTTTTGTGCCCAAAAACTTATTAAAGTCCTGTTTGCCGAATAAACCATTTAATACCTGATGGTATAAAAAACTATACCAACTATGCATGTTTTTTCCAAGATAAAATATTTTTATTGGCTGTAAATTAGATACTATTTTTGCACATCTGGCCATATAGGAGTTAAAAGTAAGATCCTTGTATGATCCCCATTCACTTGAGAAGCAGGATGTAACCACAACTTTTTTAATTGCACCGAAAAAATTTAACGAATTCTTGGCTGACAATCCTATTACCCAGAAAATCTTAACAATGTTACTTGCTTAACAGCCTGGGATCGGCGGATAAATCTACTATTCTTAAATTAATATTATTTGATCTCAAAATTTATGTATAAAAATAAGTGTAAAAATTAATTTTTGAGATATCTCTGCTATGTCTTTAGCCCAGAAATCCTGAAAAAAGGCTTTTTTAACTGAAAAAATGCTGAGGTTGATTAACACAGTATCTAATCTTTATTCAAGGCGAGTAGGGTATTTTCTTTCAAGGATAATTGTTACAAATTCGATTATTTTTCACATTATTTTTGAGTTTAGAGTCTGATTAACCTGTGCAGCTTTGTGGTTTGAAATTTTAACAACGAAATAGTTATGCTCCGAGGCGCAGAGGGTTAATAATCAACACCAACAAATGCCAAAATAATTTTTTACCGCAATTTGTATAAGAATAGCCATATGTACCAACTAGAGACATAGCCAATGAGAAACATCTAACCTTTTATTAGAAATATGCTTGTGTAAACTGGATAATAAATGTTCTGCATTTTTATACCAGGCTCTAAAAAGGCCAACATTAATTTTCACATGATCTATATTGAGCAATTATTAATCAAGAAAAATCCTTAAAAAGGAAAGATTAAATACTCATTCATGGATCAACTAGGCACACAAAGCGTATACAGCCAAATACCTGCGAAAAAGCTCTATTAAACACACAGACTCATCATCTTTTTTTTCTATCCTGTGGAATTTTCGGATATGATTTCATCCAATGGACACAAACGTACGACAAAAATACACTTATTATTAAAGCTCCAACTCGGGAAGTACAGTATTTGTTTTCAAAGGACAAGTGCTGTAATTTTCTCAGAAAAAAGTCACTATTACGAATTAGAATATTTATATTGCTATTTGATTTTCTAGGGGGCCATTTTTCATTTGCCCTAACCAAAAAAAAGCTATCAAATATGTTTTATAGGGTCCATGCACAGAGTCACTTCTTTTTTCCTTTGTTTATTAGAGCTTCCACTGGTTAATATTCATTTTCATCTGATGTTCTATGGCCAGCTATTACAAATGCAATATTCCAAACTGACCCCCAACAACCTATGACGTGATTATTATGTATTTGCAACCAATTGTTCTTGATATTCTCGTTCAATATTTTTTTGGGTGGAATGTTAGAAGGATTTCATATGATAATAACAAAGCTCCTAAGCCCCAAGCCAAATAGAAATATTTATCTGAAACGATTGTTGTAGTGTAAGTTACCCAATCAATAAATGAATACCACATTTAACGACCTCGACTTCCCTTCCACTACTTTTACTAATCTTTTCATTTACATATATAAATGTGTAAGGTAGCCCTATTTTCAATTCCAGTTATAATTATACAATAGTACAATATCTCATACTTTTCACTATTGTAACTTTCTTTCCACATCTATAATTTGATTAACAATAGGCATTGCTGCATATATTTTAGCTCCTACATCAAAATATCCACGGGTTCCTTTATAAGTCATAATGAAAGTCGTCAATAGTACCAGGATAGCAGTCGTGGTATGTTTCTGTTTTTTGTTTTCTTCCTGATAACTCTTTCCTGAATTTTGCCTGATTCCTTATTGTGCTCGGTTTATTACCTCTTTCTAATATTTAATATTCCAATTTCTTCCCAGCTCGTAGGTCTTCCCGCTAGAGGGAAAACGTACATTGGAAGAAAGGGTACTCAACTATTACTATAAGATACCATATCATTTTCGATATTTCCGCCTGACTTAATTTTCTTTTTTGACATAGTTCATAGGTATCTAGAATGGCTTGGTGTCAGCTGCAAGGTCTTTAATGTCGGAGAGTACCGTAGGAAAAATGTTGGCTCCTACTCCGGACATGAATTCTTTGATGCTAATAACCCCATCTTTGAAAATATACGTGCTCAATGCGCTTCTGAAGCCCTCGACGATCTAATTCGTTGGTTTGGTTCTTCTCATTCCGGCGTGGCTATTTATGATGCTACAAATTCTACCCTTAAAAGACGTAAACTCGTCTATGAACGGTGTTCCCAGAATTCCATTGATGTTCTATTCGCTGAAAGTTGGTGCGATGATGAGGATCTTATCATGAATAATATCCTCGAGGTTAAGAGATGTTCTCCGGATTACGCCGGTGTCACCGATTTCACACAAGTCATTGACGATTTCAAGCTCAGAATTTCTCATTACAACGATGTCTACCAGCAAGTCGGGATCCCTCCCGATCCTTCTAAAGTTGCTCCCGAGTTAAAAGATTACGATGAGACCCAACTAACTTACGTTCGTAAAATTAATGTCGGTGCCCAAATGGTTATTAATCGTGTTAAGGATTACATGCAATCTAGAATCGTTTTTTTCCTTATGAATATCCACATCGCTCCCAGATCTATTTTATTTAGCCGTCACGGTGAAAGTCAGTATAATCAACTAGGTTTACTCGGTGGTGATTCTGGCTTGAGTCCCAATGGCCAAAAGTATGCAGATGCTTTACCAGCCCTTATCACTAAGATTATGGGCGACAAAAAACTTACTGTTTGGACCTCTACTCTCAAAAGAACTATCCAGACTGCAGCTCAATTGAGCTACAAAAAAATCCAGTTCAAAGCTTTAGATGAAATCAATGCGGGTCTATGTGATGGTCTTTCTTATAATGATGTCAAAGAAAGGTACCCTGAAGAATACGCCACCAGAAAAGAGAATAAATTTGAATTCAGATATAGAGGTGGTGAATCTTATAGGGATGTCGTGTTACGTCTTGAACCCATCATTATGGAGCTTGAAAGACAACAGAACATAATGATTGTTTCTCACCAAGCTGTTCTTCGTTGCATATATGCTTATTTCCTAGAAGTTTCCCCTTCTGAACTTCCTTACATTAAAATTCCCTTACACACAGTTATGAAACTCACCTGGACTGCCTATGGCTGTGAAGCTCAAATGTATTCATTGGATATTAAAGCTGTAGACACTCACATAACAAAGCCTAAACCCTCTCCCAAGTCTGAAATTTCTGATTCTAAGATTTCAATTCCCAATAACCCTGCTGCATCTACTGATTCGATTACTCCATTGGCATCTACTCCAGCTGATTCTCAAAATACTCTAAAACCATCTACCAATGATCATGCCACTTCTAGCGCTGATGCCGATGTGCCTAAAGAGGATATTTCCTTAAATCGTATTTCTAGAAAATACACTCTCCTCAATAAAAACCAGCGAGTAGTTAAGCATACTGCAATGATAAGCTTCCCCAGCACTATTGCCAACAACTCTAAGCTCTTTTACGATAATGCTATTTCTAAAAAGGCATCCAACGATCTCAATAATTTTGCCATGGAAGCTCAGCCTGTATCTTCTCCTTTAAACTTTATTTCTACCATGGACCGATTACCTTCAATCTTAAATTCGGTTGAATCTCAGAAGAATTCCTTTTCTCAATTTATCAAAGATCAAGATGGTCTCCCTGGAATTGATTCCCACAGAAAATCTTCCAATTCTAAAAAGAGCGCATTGTCCGAATTATCTAAGATCAATTCTGACGTCAAAACTCTAGGTACACAACTCCCCAATTCTGGTCTCAACAGTAGCCCTATTCATGATTTAACCATAACCCCATGCAATGTCAATGACATTCTTTCTATTCCACCCAATGGACATCCCGGATCAAAGGAAATTTACCCCCCTGGATTTGTTATCAGTAATCAGGCCACTCCTTCCGTATCTCGTTCAGATTCTCCATCTTCAATTCCCTCTAGCACTACATCCAAGGATAAAAGAGGTTTACTTTCAAGCCTATTGTCTCCTTCAAATGATTCTTTTTTGAATGAATCTTTTATTCAGACATCCACTTCCAATACTGAACATGATCAACAAATAGACTTGAATACCAATAGTGGTTCTGTATTAAATGAACGTGATCATCCATGTCAGCAAAGCGAGCAAGACAACTACCTGGGATCCACCTCCAGATCATCTATTCCCATAATTCGTAAATCTCCAACTGGTTCTGCTGAACTTGAATCAACTGGCAGTGATAAAAACAGCAGCCCTTGCTCTTTTGAGAAACAGATATCCCGAAATAATTCAGTTCTTGGTCTATCCATTGAGAAAATAGAGAGTCTGCATCTCGGCGGCCACAGAAATGTAAAGTTTATCCAGACGAAACCAGCACTAGCCCTTTCTTTCACCCAACCCTCTAACATGAATAAACTCGATAAGACTAGTGTTATAAAGCAAGGTCTCACCGGTTTAGACAAATTATAAATGAACTCCTATTCAATCTCGTGTATTTTAAAATAAATTTTATGTAATCTGCAGTTTTAAATTTTGTTTTTTATATTTATATTTTTTTCTGTTTTCCTAACCTAATTAAGCTATCGTTTCGAAGTTTGTAATAGAATCTGTACTGTTGAATAATGAAAAATATTTTAAACAATATTTTAATAATTGAAGCAATTCCTAGTAGGTACGCAGTCGGTAGACTGACTGGGGATTTTTAGTCCTAGATTTTTTTGTAGTTGATTTTTTTTGCACAGCTGTCTTCTTAGCAGGGGCTTAATAGTGTACTTTTCGAAGTACACTAGACTAAAATTTCACGCAGCGTTGTACTATTTTTGGTTGGAAGTAGTGGAGACAGCGCACAGCGTTGCACTATTCTTGGTTGGGAGTAGTGGAGATAGCGCACAGCGATTCGGAGGACAGCGATTCCAGAGGAGGACCATCTAGAAACAGGAGGAACCGATCGTTTAGCACAGCTGAGACATAGTCTAGTGCACAAGTCCAGCGTTCGACAGTCAGACGGATCTCAGCGTCTAACAGCTATTTGTAGGAAAGCCATGTCGATCAATCCCACGTTTGGGTAGGAGCCTAATTTTATTAATCCTGTTAGAAGTAGGCTCTGACTAGGAGCTCAATAGGTTCAATGAACAACAGTTCATTGACAAAGAGCTTAATTCATGACTGCACGTAACCTCAGTCATCCAGCCTACTTGAAGCAATGCCAGGGGGGGTCTTTCGGTTGGTAGATTGAACCCTTTTCCCGTAGGTACGCAGCCGGTAGTCCGGCAGAGGAGCTTATTGTAGTTAGGATAATAGTCTTTTCTATAC
>LSSL01000100.1:63023-76127 GCA_001953115.1 Smittium mucronatum | reverse complement strand
ATTATCTCAAAGAAAAAGAAAGAAAGAAAGAAAGAAAGTCGAATATCATAAAGAGATAAATACCATACGAAAAAATTACTGTATAAAAGGCGCTGCAGCCGAACTCTTAAGAAAAAATTACGCTTCAGATATAATTAAAATTCATTAACAATTTATTATAGTTCGTCCACTAAATTTTTACAACTCTTAAATAAACATTTTTTTTTCTGAAAATACCTAAAGACATTAATTCTTTAATATTTCCATTACTTTTTTTCTCTTCGTTAAATACTACTCTTAACCTTATTTCTTACTAAAAACAAAACCCCAAAATAGCCCAAATCAAAAAAAAAATAATAATATAAGTCAAAACAAAAAAAAAACAACTTGTCACAATAAGTCTCAACCAAATTTAATTTCATAATTAACAAAGTGCATTACTATGACTACAGAAAATTCTACCAACTTTCAGGAATCTGCTGGGAATCCGCAGGAAAAAGTAGAAGCTTCAAAGGACCGCATAACTTTGCGGAAGAAGTCTATCACAGACCAAGAAAACCCTCAACATATATATACAAAACTTAAATCGCTTTTTTCTTGATGATGTACATCTTTCTGGTACCTTTAACTAATTCACAATATAAATTTAAATAGTAATTTTTTTGTGATTTATAATTTTATACATTTTAAAATTACGTATTCATTAACTTTTTTTCATTAAATAACTAAAAAAATCGTTAGAAGTTTTATTAAACTCTTCAAAAAAATAATATTTGAGTCTTATAAATTAGGAAAAATAATAGCTTAATTTCCTTTCAGAAAAAAATTCTCACTATTGATTAGTTATTATTTCAAAATTAAGTCGACCCTACTTCGGCCGAAAATAATACCTCTCCCCCCTTCACCAAAATATTCAAACCTAAATCCAAAACTCAAATTTTCGAAAAAAGTGGTCTAAAACCGGTTTGCTTTTTTTGGGTGTGAAATTTAAAATTTTCGATAGTCATTAAGTCTCAAATAGTTTAAATTTAATGAGAACTTCTGTCTAATATATTCGATATATATTTATATTTATTATTAGAAAATTAATTTGAATCTAATAATATATCAAAAAACTAAAAAAAAAGAAACTGGTTTTTTAAAAATTTGGTTGATTTTGGTTTAATATAATTAGTGTACAAAGATTTATTTTTATCTTTTTTTTTGAGATTTATCAAAGTGTGTAATGGCTTTCGGGGAAATTTGAAGGTCTAATTCGCTAAAAAAAAAAAAAAATTATTTCTAATATTTGATACACTATTTTTATTTTTTTAGCATAGTTTTTAATGCCATTATCTTCAAATAGAATTCCGTGATACAAAAAAAACACAATCTTTATTCATATATATTTTAAAAAAAAAAATTTTCTCCTTCTCTATCAATTATTCTTATTTTTTTAATTATTTAAGTGGCTTTTTATGGAAAATAGTAAAAAATTACGAAATATGAGTCCATCTATTCAAAATTACGTACTCTATTATAAATTTATTAAGATTATGATATTACCAAAGTTTTTTTTAGACAATTTATAAGTTAAAAATTTACTGATATTATCTATATGCTTGTGTGATTAAAATCTTAGGATTTTTTTATATTGGGAAAACAATTTTACATTATGTTATGAAATATTTAATTATATTTTTATTTGCTCTAAATATTAATTTGATACTTTTAAATCAAAAAAATTCTGTGTGTAAAAAGTGGATATATAACACACTAAAACCCCCACCCCCATCGTCACCAAAAGAAGAAAATATTTAGATAATTTTTAACTTTTTAAATCATCTATTAATGTTTTTTATTTGAATAAATCAAATTAATATATATATATATTAATGGCTTATTATTTAAGGGAAAAAATCCAATAATGGATTCCCAAATAAAAACACTTGCCTTATTTCAAACTCAGTAATTTTTAATATATATATATGATTAAAAATTCTACCATTTTTAATTCCAGAAGCCAAATGATTAATTGTAAATTTATAAATATATTAATAAGGAATTGATAAAAAGACATTTTATTTTACATATCTAAAATTTTTGAATTAAGTATATATTTTTATAATGTGTTCTAAATCGATTTTATAATGGTTTTATAAAAAAAAAATCTTTAAACTACAGTTTTTGTAAAATGTATGAGCTCAATACTTTAATAATGAAAATTTTATATTTTAATTATAAGCAATACATAAAACATTTAGAAGAATTTAAAGAGAAAAAAAATTACAGAATTTTCGATAGAACTCCACAATTCTTATTAAATTTTCTTTAATTAATGATATTATTTTCAGATATCACTTTACGCGGAAAGAATATTGATGAATTCATGTTATTAAAATAAATTATTTGGTTTATTTCAAAGATTTTATTAAATACGTATTTGAAAAGTGGATTCAATATTTAGTTGTATAAGAGACCTGATAAAAAAACGTATTTTTTACTGTATTTTTCGATAATTATTTATTGAAAAAATATATGAAGGTTCTATTAGAACTCTAAATAACAAAAAACGTGGTATTTTAATCCAAAATTGGCATTTTTTTATTTTCAAAAAAAAAAATCAAACTTTGTAGATGCTATATATTTTATTGTTGGATTATAAATAGACCTTTAAATATACGCCTTGGTGCTCATAATAGTCCGAAATAATTTTCCTTATTTTATTCGAAAATTATATTAAAAAAATTAATTATGCCCTCATCTGAAAATTAAGTCTGAATTTTATAAAATATATAACATTTTGATTTATTTACTAGTTAAAAAAACGCCGAAACTTTCCTAAAGTGGAATTTAAAAATTTTTATTTTCTATTGAATCATTCCTGGAATTGGTTTTCCTACACAAATATAATTTAAATTTAATTTAAAATGAATATAACCAGTAATCAGACCTTTATATTACATATAATTAAAATAATACCTTTTTTTTCTTTGATCTTTTCCGGGCCCAATTTTTTTTCTATTTGTGATATTAGCTGTTTCTATTGGCTTATCTTAATTTTTTATCCAATAGTATTTAAGCATTTTGAGTCTAATGATAAAACTGAACAAAAAATTGAAGCCATTTTTGGTTTATCTGTCCTGAAAGGATATAATTATTAATTAAAATAGTTCGATACTTCATTCTTTTGGCTAAATTTATATAATAATTTGTATATTTTATCTTACTGCTGAAGAAATTAAACACGGAAACCCTAGATGCTAGAATTTTAAATTTATCTCAATATAAAACATATTTGTTAAATTTGGTGATATATTGAACTTATAGGGATATTTTAAGGAAATTTATCAAAGAAAAATGTCTTTGTATGAATATTCAAACGTTTAATATCAAAATTATAGTTTAGGAAGTAGAAAAAAAAAACATAATGGATGTAAATTTAAAATGCTTTTAAATTTATTTATAAATACATCAAATAATTTTTTTGGATAACCTAAACTATAATAGCTCTCAAATAATTGTCATTTAATCCATACCCTCTTTTAAATTATATACTAAACTAAAAAACATTTTGGTTTTTATAATGAAATAACTATATTCAAAAGATAATTTACTTCCACGTATATTCTAAATGCCGTCACAAGCAAAATATCAAAAGAAGATCCAGTATTGACTATATCAAAGAGAATTTTTCCCAAAATGGTACTACACCAATTGGTTTGAAGCAGTTAGGAACAAATTTGATTTTTTATGGACTATTTTTTATATAAATGGCTAATACTAGCCAAGAATCCCTTTCAATTATCCTTCTTTGATATTAAATTGCATAAATGTTAGTCTGGACTAAAAATTATCAAATTTTATTGATATATTTAATATTTTTTTATACAGAAGGCTTTAAAAATGGACTAAATATAGTGTTACCAACAAATTAGATCAAACTTTTTATTTCAAATATCGAAAAAATGTAAAAAAACAGTAAAAAGTCTATAAAAAAACATAATTAATAATATTGATTATCTATTACATTATAATTTTATAAGTATATTGTTAATAATAAGTTTTTTTCTAATTTTATTTAATTCATCCATCAATAAAAAAATATAACTGAATTTATTCGTTGTAAAAAAGGAAAACATTATTAAAATATGAATTAATTTTATGTATAAATAAATTTATTTTTATGACAGAAGACTTTAAACTTTACCTCAAAAGGTTGTTATTTTTGTTCAAAGTTTGATTATTTTTTTTTGCATCACGAAATTTTATTATAAGATAAATTCATCAAAAAATATACTAAAAAAATATGAAAAAAATAAAAAGACATATATAAAAGACCGTTATACTTTCTAAAATAATCTCTTCTGCCGTACTTTTGGCTGCCTACGTATGGGAAAAGGTTGCAATCTACCAACCGAAAGACCAGCCTGGCATTAAAATATGGTCAATAACAAAATAAATAGTATATAAAATAATATTCCCAGTCGGTTTATTAAAATTTTAGTTTCATCAAAAAACCTGTATCATAATTTCGATAAAAACCGGTATATTGATCTAAAACCACCATATAAACACAAAATCTCCAATATCCGATCAGAGTTTTTTTTGATATTCATTATGGATCCAATTAGAAAAATTACATTCAAAGATATCGAAAAATGATAATATTAACCGCATCTTTCAATATAAATATAATTTAATATAATTTTATTATTATATTTTTTATTTTAGTACATTTTCTAATTAATTTTATCTACCACAAGTTCGAGAGTTGTGTCGATTTTTTACCTCATTTATTACATATGTAACTCTTTTAATTATATATATATATATGTGAGGATTTCAATAGAATCAATAATTACGTGATATTTTTTCTAACTATAAACCTCTTTTAGCTCCTTTTGGGATTCGATCTTTTTAGCTTTTCCCCTTCCTTTTAGGGCTTGAAAGTATTTTAGGTGATTAAATATTACAGTATCACAAACAAAATCACTTAAAACCGTTCTATGAAAACCATATTAAAGTTTATATATTGATATGTAATTAACTACTAAATAAATTTTGCTAAAAATTTCATTTGTTTAAATATCTAAATAATTTTCATTTTATATACATGGAGGCAAGGAAACTCATGTTTCTGAAATAAACCGGGAGTACACGGATTTATATCCAAATTTGCTATATCGATCTGCTTGTCTCCATTATCAGATATATGGGCCAATATATTGCCTATATAGCTTAAAAAATACATTATTAAGCCTTTTTTTTCTAATCCAAATATTTCGAAAATTTTGGCAATAAAAAACCATCTTAAAAAGTTTCTGTTTCATAAAAAACGCAGCTTTTATTCTTTTGTTATTTTTTTTTAAAAAAAGATTATAGTGACAAAATTTGTAACTTTTTTGGATAACGTAACTTCTTAATCCCACAAGAACTTTTACATTAGGAAGGCTTCGTAATTTTTTGAGCGCAGAAAAGATTTATTCAACTGAGTTGGGTGTAATAAAAACAAATTTTGGTTTTTTTGTAAAAATCTAAATCATAATATTGAAGATTTTCTTCCAATAAAATCAATCATATCCCTCTCCTTTGTATTTTGGAATAAAAATTTCATACAAACTTCAAACTCTGTATTAGTAGAGATTCTAGCTAATGGTATTAGCACATCAGATTACGCCTTAAAAATTTTGTTAGAAATTTTTAACTTTATGTTTCATACGCATGGTGAGTTCATAAAACTGAATCAAAAATATTTGACATTTCACTATTTAAAACATCGTATATATCAGATATTACTGCTATTATTTTATCAGAAGTATCACATTTCTTTGGTTTTTTCAAAAAAAAGTTTCAATCATCGTAATTTTTTGAATATTTTTTTTGCTTATTTAGGGTAAAAAACTCACACATAGGATCAAGAGTTACAGCTAACATCAATATCTATTTTAAATAATAATTTGTAGTGATATGTGATGATTAGATTCACAATACACCTTTGGAATGATTTAATGAAGAGTATTGTGGAAATATGCAAATAAAAAATCTTTAATATAACTTTTTCTAAGCTTAGTTTTTGAGCATCCATTGAAAAATCCGTATTGTTCAAAATCTAAACTTACAACCCCTTCTTCAGATAGCAACTTATTTCTTTATGGTATGATGTATTTAAAATCGAAATCATTTTCAAGTTTTAAGGATTTTTTTAGCGATTTTAATAAATCTTTGGATAAACCCTTTCTTAAAAATGAATCATAGCTCCTCTATGAGAAAATAATTCACATTATTATTTTAATCGGATTTATATTTTGATAATTTGATAAACTTGAATATAGTAGTTTGCTTTTAGCACCAGAATTTCTTTGAAATTGTATTTGGAGTTTTACTGGAAGGTACGGTCATTAGTATATTTGTCCGAGAATTCTAATTTACATTAAACTAAAGATAGATCGCATCCAATCATAAAACTACAATTATCTTCTGGATATTTCAATTACTACTCAATTGTATCTTATTTTCAGATTTTAACAAAAAATTAATTCTAAAATTGATGGTACTTAAATAAAATCCCATCTCGGAATTTGTTTCGAAGCTTTTAATCGGTTTAAAAATGAATTATTTCCCACATATAAGCGAAATAATATTTATTTATAGTATCTAGATTATCGAAATGATCGCCCAAAGAAAATTCAAGCTATAGATTCTTTTTATTATATCTTATAAAACTAAACATGTTGGTTATATTAAACGAATTTCATAATTTAGGATACGCAAGAAAGCCGAAATAGTTTGAAAAATGTAGCTCCTTATTAAAAAAACTTCACTAAAATATCTGAGAAAAATTATTGTGTAAATTTGTTTTAAATAAAATTTAAATTGATTAAATTCAAGCAAATGATTTTTCATGATTATTTATTAGCAGAAAAAAGGGTTTAATTCCGCTTTAGGGAATTTCCAAAATTTTTGAAAAAGCTCATTATTTGTTGGATACATATAATAACTTATTTTTAATTTTTTTGGGTATTTTAGAAATGTAATTAAAAACTTAAAATAAGGTTTATAATTAGAGTCTAAAACTATGAAAATAATGTGTGGGGAATGAATAAATTTTATATTTAAAAAAAAATTACTGAATTTATTTAATAAATTAGATCTTTTTTATGGTTTGAGATAGCTATCATCGTTAATTTTGAAGTTTAAAATATAAAAGGTTCATATATTTATACTTATTTTGAACAATTTTTCTTATTTATATAAAAAATAAATAGAAATAATCACTGATATAAACCCTAAAAACCAATAAAAGAAAATTAAATATAAAGACACATCGATATTTTAGACAATTTTATTTGAGAATAATAATTTTGGTGAATTCTCAATAAAAAAATGATGATAAATCTACATTAAAGATAAAAAATAAAATTTTAAGATATATAATGATAATTACTGTTTACATAGAGTGTTTTTTTGAAAAAAGCCTCTAAATTAATTTAAATTTAGTAAATCTCATAAAAATGCCCGATGGTGAAATTGAATTTGGAAATCTCAATAAAACAACTTTAATAAATAAAAAATTTAAAAATTAAATGGGAAAAATATTAAATCACAAACTTAAATAGTAATGGGGAGGTTAGTTTTTTTAAAAAAAAATTAATAGTAAAAGAACACCTGTTAAACGAGTTTTTTCGAGTTTTTTAACTCTGAAGCCTAGCATATTCTGTAAGAAATATGTTACTCATAATGCTTTAAATGTAAAATAATGCAAATATTTGAATATTAATATCCAGAGAAAATAATGTCCTAAATATTTTGAAAATTTTTAAAAGCTAAACTTTAATTAATTATTTTTCATCTAAATTATTTCATGATTTAAAAAATTGGTGTTATAGAAAAGTTGGAGAAGATATAATAAATCGCTTTTTTTCCAAATAAAAATCAGTTTAATTTTTCTATAATAAATTGAAGTTAAAAGTATAATAGAGAATTTTAATTTTCAAAATATAAACATAATTTTTTTGTTTTTTAATTAGTTTATTGCAAAAAGAAATTTTCTTTTATTCACTACAACTTTAATCATTGGGCAGTATAAAAAAATATAAAGATTGTGAGTTTATATATTCTTAATTTTTTAAATATTTTATCTAAATCAATTCCAAGGTAAGAAATTTAACTTAAGGGGTTTTTATAGATGAAAAAGTGATAACGGGATATTTTTGTGGAAATCTAGGAAAAATAGTATATTTCCAACCTATAAATCCTTTTTATAGATTATATTTCAATAAAAAAATCCTTGAATTTCATTTTTCAGAAATAAAAAAATATTGCGTAAGATAATAATATTTTAGATGGTATTTTTTCATGATATAAACTTAAATTTATTTCTTACATGAAAATTATTTAAGTTTTTTTTAATTTTATATTTTAATTTCGAAAATCTTTTATAAAATCATTAAAAAATACTTTCTAGTTTCAAATTTTAATTTAAAATACAGGTGTTTATTTTTCAAACAATTCGTTATTATCTTAATAAACTGTTTAAATAAAATAGAATATCACATGAAAGTTTTAATTTATTCGGATTTGAAATATACATATATATATTATATATGGATTTGCTGTTTTTTTTGGTAGATTTTACCCTGACATGATTGTGATTTAATTTTTTGAATATGCATATTGGGTAATAATCATAAATTATTATCAGCTGAAACCTTTGATTTAATCAATAATATTTCTGCGAAACCAATATCAGATAAAATAATTCTAAATTTATCACAAAAATAGTCACGCATAATTTAGTATTTTTTACTTTTATACAAATAATTTATCCTATTCGTGAATGAATTTTTTTTTAAAAAAGTATTAATAATAATCTACTAAAAAGATATGTATTTCTCATAATAAACGTGACTGTTGGATTAAGGTTCCTGTATAAATAATATTTTATGGATAATATTTAAATTAAAGATTTTTATTAGTTTAGACTAAATCCATATCTCTAATTAGACTCCCTCATTTCATAGACTCCTATATTATCAAAAACCAAGAGTTGTACTTTAGTATTTTTATTTCTTTGTTATATTTTTTAAATGTAAATTTTGTAATTATGGTTTAATGATTAGGATATATTTATATCCATTTTAAAATTCTAACCAATTTTTTTCCTAGTTATATAGTTTTCTTAAAATAGCAAACACGGGTTTCTTCGATAATAAATAAATTATAAAACAATTTTCACAAGCAAATAGGCTCAAAATCACCAAAAAAATATCAAAGCCACATATGAACCACATATACATATACATATGCTGTGTATGCGTGTTTTTGCAGTTTATTTGATAAAAATATAATTTTATGAAACATAAAATTACTTTCCTGATCATAGTCAACATGTTATAGTTATCTTATTTTTAACTTAACAAGTATAATACTTTTGATTTTTTTTATAAAATAAACCAAAATTTATTTATGCTTCGATTCTGTTCATCGATATTTAAAATTTTATTTAAAATTATTTTGTACTATTAATTCAATATTAATATTTATGTTAGTTTTGCTCCAGATGCTTTCTATCTTTATTAATAAAACAGTAGTTTATTTTTGTAAAATAAGTATGTCTTTTCACCGATAAATTTCATATATATTTTTTATTTTCAAATTTATCATAAAAATAACACCTAAATTTTACTTTTGCGATTAAATTTTGGAATGATAAAAAAAAAATGACGTAAATTCACTTTTTTTAATTTTACTAATTGTATTTTCCACTTTTATTATTTCAAAATATTTTTGATTTCTTTTCATCCCCCAAAAACCGGTTTAATATTTTAAATCGATATAAAAAAAAATTAAAATCTTATATGAAAAATTTATCGATAATAAATATAACGGCCGTAAAAATAGCAGAAATATATCTAATAATAAAAATATATAAATGAAATTATGTATTGAAAAATCATAACCAGCTCAAAAAAACGCCCCTAAGAGTGAAATACCTTGCCGTGGTTTAGGGATTAATAGTGTACTATTCTTGGTTGGGAGTAGTGGATACAGCGCACAGGGATTAGGAGAACAGAGGTTGAAGATGAGGACCATCTCGAAAAAGGAGGAACCTGTCGTTTAGCACAGCTGAGACATAGTCTAGTGCACAAGTCCAGCGTTCGACAATCAGACGGATCTCAGCGTCTAACAGCTATTTGTAGGAAAGCCATGTCGATCAATCCCACGTTTGGGTAGGAGCCTATTTTTATTAATCCTGTTAGAAGTAGGCTCTGATTAGGAGCTCAGTAGTTTCAATGAACTATTATTCGTTGGCGTATAGATTAGTTCATGACCGCAAGTATCCCCAGTCATATATTCATTTGAAACAATTCCAGATGAGGAGACTTCTGGTTGGGAGATTGCACCCTGCCCCTGTAGGTACGCAACAAGTAGACTGATAGAGGTGCGTATTGCAGTTATCATAATAGTCTTTTATATACGTCTTTCTCTTTTTTTGATGTTTTTTAGTATGGGGGTTTTTTGACTTTATCTTACAATAAAACTATAAGCTATATTCCCAGATTAGCAATAAGGAAGGAATTTTTTTCGATGAAAGAGACGCTTGGCCTATTTTTTTATTTTTTTTCTAATAATTAGTTTAGGGTCGAAATTGGTCTTGTTTTAGCACTAGACCAATAAAAATGGAAAAAAGTAATTCGTTTAGGTAATAAGTGGTGCACTGACCCAATAATATAAATGATAAACTGTCAATGCTTATTGAAAAAAAAAAAAGTATATTGTTTACCAGAGAATCTCTTGTATAGTGAAGGTTTAGTAGGGAAGTGTCTGTTTTCAAAGAAGGTCATCCAGTTAGATCTTGTATGGTATTTGTTGGGCCTTAAAAGCGCTGATCTCTACCAAATAGCTGGACCTAATTTAATCTTCCAATCGGGTGTTATAGGACTCGAAGCGAATAGTGTGGCTAACCGGGGAAAGATATCCATACATTCTTTCTTATAAGGGCAGTTTTCTTTTATTTATCGAAGAGTGGAAATTGAGGGTAGAGCAAAAAAAAAAGGGGGGGGGGGGGGGGGGTAATAGGCTGCACTATCACGATTATATCGATAAAACATCATCCTTGATATTCATATTTTATTTGTATTTTATTTATTCTTGTATTTATTGAAGTTTATTCAATACATTTACGGGATTAGGAACGTAACTTGATAGTATTTGCAACAAATAATTAATAAACTGGGATGAAAAGTTTCGAGAGGTTTCTATTTAGAAATGCAGCAAGCCTCTGGAGCAGAAATCGTTTGGTTTCTAGGTTGTACCAATCAAGCTCAAGATCTCTTACCCCTCATGGGGTATTGGGATTGGCACCAAACTCGACAAGATCAGAAATAAAGGCCAGGTACTATGAGCTATGCAAAGTGTACCATCCGGATAAACTGTATGCTAAAACCGGCAACAAGAATTCAAGCTCTGGGGGTGATGGTGAAAAGTTCAAACAAATCCAATGGGCTTATGAGCAGTTGATCAGGAATAGACCTTCTATCGGGAAAACTGATTTTTCAAATTATGACTTTTATAACCGGGCTGCATTTTATGAACAGCAACAGAGGGCATACGATAGTAGTTATAATACAAACAATGGAAATGGCCATAACCGTCAGGGGTATGCCGATGAATACGGCTTCTATTATTCAAAGAATGCAGGGCCACAAGAGAAGAGTAATGCGAGAAACCGGATTCTTGCTGGTGTCCTTTTTGGCTTCGTTTCGATTTCTGGGTATGGGTTCCTATCCTTCTACAGCGCGATGACTATTAAAGTATCAGAATCTCTTGAGAAATCGCATTTAGATGCACTCGCAATGCTAAAGCAATCTCACATGAAAGGCAGGGGAATAGTAACACAACGATTACTGGATCTAGAAAGCAAAAACTTTGAGTACAACAATGCCCAACTCTCGCGCTTGGATGACCATCTTGAAAATGAACTTAGCACTTTAGAAACGTCTCAATTTTCACCCAAGCCTCAATCTGGAAATCAGACGTTTTATTTGTCACCTACCAAGGACGAACAGATAATGAGATTTATAGCTACATTTGATACTGAAGAAGGTGGTGAGCGAGTGTGTTTTCCTTATGGGAGGTTCGGATAGTTTATTCTTATTCTCTTCCATTTCACGCTTCATCCTTCACTCCCTCTTCCCCTCTCCACTACAACTCACATCCTCTTATACCTCCGATACAAGTATATTATTCAACACGCTTTTATTGCATCCCTCTCTTTTCAAATATATAGGGTGAGGGGGCGTTGAGGTTTGGATTAAATTGTACATGCAGCAATTTTTGTTCTTTTTTTGCCTATTACTTTACAACAGAGCTGCCAAGTTCTTATCAACTTGGATTAAGCAGTCTACATTGGATGGTTAAATCTGTATTTAATTTTCTTTATCATATTAATTGATTTAATCTTCAAGTATGGCACCTAGCTTGCAGATTTCCCTTGGTGATCTAATCTATGAAAATTTCACTCCTACCCAAAATGTAATCTCAGGAGGTATACTTTTTTTAACGTTATTTTGAACTTTTTCACTCTAAATATAATTTTTTGATTGTTTAAAACCAAATGATGAAAATGATTTGCGGTTTGAATTCGATATGTGCTTAAATCTGATGGTAGGGGCTTTTTGGTGTCTGGAGGGGGATCTAGTCCACTTTTATTTTCTGCAGCCCAATGAAATAGTTTTGTCGATTCGCTTGCATATCAGTGAAATCCACTTTTGCAGACTTTGCGATTTAATTGGGTCATGCATTGATCATAGATGACAGCGCAATTTTGTTGGTTGCCTATTGGCCCACTCAGGACCAAAACTTGTTTTATTTTATTTTTGGCATCGATATATGAGCAAAAGTCCACTTGATTATTTGAGCAAAATAAGGTGGGGGAGGGCGAAATGAGACAAAAATAATACTGCAGGGTTAAATAAGCGAACCTTGGATTTAATTCGTGGTTTATTGCTTTGACCCTTCAGTCACCGAAAAAGTATGAGAATTTACCATTAAATCCAACTTCCAGGTATCAATATCACGGAAAGAAATCCGTACTAGCAATAAAACACGACCCACTTTTTTTTTTTTTTTTTTTTTTTTAAA
>LSSL01000100.1:26444-60511 GCA_001953115.1 Smittium mucronatum | reverse complement strand
AAAAAAAAAAAAAAAAAAAAAAAAAAACAGAGATAGGGAGATGGTGGTAGGATTTGTGGGCGAATAAACACCAACTTTTCAATGTCAGCATATTTAGCGATTTTAGCTTTCTATGGAAAATTGTTTGGATGTTTTATTCAATCTTTAAATCTAGATTTGGAGAATTGGTTTAGTTTCAAGCGGATTTGCAAAGTGTAATGTAAATGGTAAATATTGAGTATATTTTGTCCCACTAACCTTAAAAAAACTGGTAAGTAGCCAAAATGAAAATTTCGTTTATTGTTAGAACGTATGATGAGAGGAGTGACCATAGATCTTACAGAGCCCCGTCTGGCAGAAATATATGAAATAAACTTTTAAACAGTATAAACAAAAATCTAATCTAGCCAGTAAATAAAAATATGCATATCATGCACATATCATTTGTTTAAAACATACCCTATAGTGAAATATATTCATAATTTCACTCGCAACTAATCAATACTTTGTGTAATATAAAGGTAATAGTTTAGATATAAGTATGCACGCTTAAACTCGATGAAATCGATTCTAGCTACAAATTTTGATTTTTGTCTTTTGTGGAATGGTAGATACCACCAGTTATCTGACGCTTGAACGCCCCCTCTCGCTTTAAAAGTTTGTAACTCATGTAAATATTCAAGCAATAAAAAAAAAAAGACATTCGTTTTCTAATAATCACAATAAAATCATCGTTGGGGATACAATAAGTAGTAACTATAGTAGTACTCATTATATCAAAGACCACTAAACCCACACCAAAGTATCACACAATCACATTTTTTTCAATACAATAATATAAAAAATGAAGGAGATTGTCTTAGCTTTAATTAGTTTCACTTTATAAGGTGATTTTTTCTTTAAATTTTAAATATCAGAAATACTAGTTGATCACGCCATCCTCTCCCTTTGTCTGTTGATTGACCTGTTTGGCATTTTTAATCAATTCTAATTTATAGAATATATTAAAACACGAATAATATTTGTTCGTATCTATCTGTCCAGAAAAAAAAAACTCCGTATGATTGGAAAAAGTTTTCGCAGCTGGATTTGCTGGATACGCACTATTGGGCTCAAATAATTTTTGATTTTTTTTTGATTTTTTACAAAAAATGAGGGTTTTTGGAAAATGTGACTGCCCCCATTGTTTGTCTATCAGGGTTTAGAGGATTTAGTGGCCAAAGAGATATCTGGCTAATGGGGGGCTAAATGTCAGGACCTATATATTCATTGGTGCTCATTACCGACGCCTGATCTCTGACAAATGGGTGGTATTTCTATAATCTTCCAATCAAATATGATGATTTCTCGGAGCGAGCAAAATGACTAATCGGTGCGGAATCCCCACTATTTTCGCTAATATCAGTAGTCTTATATTAGTTTTGAGGGGGAGAAAGAGGGGATGTTGTTGTACCATCACGAGTATAGTATAAATACACCGCCCTTTTTTTTTTTTTAGAATTTTTTAGAATTATTTTTCTTGATTGCAAATTGTAAATGTAAATTAGTATGGTCAGGAGCGTTTTCCTAGAATTATTTCTTAATAAACTGTAAAATTAAAAATCTAGCATGAAGTGTTTCAAAGGAATATTGGTTTGGGATATGGTAGGTGGAAGGTACGAGATTCGATTGAATTCTAGACAGTACCAATCGAGCTCAAGGTCTATGACCCCTCATGGGATACTGGGATTGGCTCCGAACTCGACGAAATCAGAAATAAAGGCCAGGTACTATGAGCTATGTAAAGTGTACCATCCGGATAAACTGTATGCGAACTCCAAAGCAAAAGATTCGTCTTTAAGGAGCAGCAGTGAAAAGTTCAAGCAAATTCAGTGGGCATATGAAAAGCTGATCAGGAATAGACCTCCCAGCGGGAAACCGGATTTTTCAAATTACGACTTTTACAACCGGGCTGCTTTTTATGAGCAGCAACAAAAGGCTTATGATAGAAAGTATGATACATACACTAGTGGTGGATATGGCAGAGATGGGTATACTGATCAGTATGGATTCTATTATTCGAACAATGAAAACCAAAAACAAACAGGTAATTCCAAGAACCGGATCCTTGCTGGTGCTCTTTTCGGGTTTGTTTCGATTTCGGGGTACGGGTTCTTCTATTTATACAATCTGATGCATTCCAGACTCTCTGAATCTCTAGATAAATCTCATTTGGAAGCATTGGCCACGCTGAGGCTTGCCAGTATGAAAAGAAAAGGAAAGTTTCCGCAGCGGCATCGAGATCTCGAAAAGAAAAATATCGGATCTAAAAATAGCCAGTATCCACTATCAAGTGAGTTTATCGGAAATGGTACCGATGAATTTATCAGTACTGATTCTAGGCCCAGGCTTGAACATGATAATCAGGCATTTTATTTATCACCCACCAAGGACGAACAAATAATGAGGTTTTTAGCCACATTTGATTTTAAAGAGGGTCGTGAGAATGTATGTTTTCCTTACGGAAGGTTCAAATAGTTTTGTCTCGAAGGGTTTTTTCTATAGTCCACTTTTAACATTTTCTTATTCTTATACTTTTTACATACCCACATTGTTTCCCACTATTACTATCCCTCTGTTCCGATTAAATTGAAAGGAAGAGGGGTTAAGAGCTCGCTGATTTCTCAAAACATTTTTTCTCCTTTACTATATGCACCTTAAATCTCAGAGTCTTTTCATCGAAAATGGAGTTTATGGCAAGATGAATATATCTATTTTTTTTTCATCTAGTGTTTATTTCACTTGTGTCTTTGGCTTAGTTTCTTATGTGACATAACAGTCTTCAGAAGCTTGACTGATCTTTAACCGCTTATGTTTCTTCTTTTTTAACAAGACTCGCATTTCATATTGAATACTTTCCTTACCGTTTGCCACTATGCTTAAATTCTAATATCTAAATGGAGGCTGAGATCTTGAACTTTTTATTCAAACTACACTAAATTGTAAATGAGATTAATTTATCCACTATTACATTGGATGTATTGGTGACACAAAATGGGTGCTAATATTTTATTTGGTACAAAGTTTGCCAATTAGCAAATAATAATGCAAATATCAAGCCTACTATTTGACAAATGATATCTATTACATTTAATGGTTAATTATCACATAAGTATGATTCTATTGGAGATTAAATTACGTTCAGAATACGATGGCTTTGCAATCCTTTATTTGCTGTGGGGACTAAAATCCAATGGTATGTTAGGAAACAATCGCATTTTCTCAACCCCAGTAAAACCCAAATTAAACCTGAGCTGCTTATTTGCGCTTCCTTCCACTTTTTTTATATTTTTGTATCACAGATTTTATTGGCAAATTTGCCTGCCACTTTTCTAATTGAAAGAAAGCAGCATTGAACCAGCTGTTTAGATGAATTATTTGTCCAATAGCTGATATATTAGAAGCATATATATTTTTGCACCCTCGGTCGAAAGGGGGTTTAAACAGAGCCTCAAAACTAAACCGCTGGAGATTTCCATTAGATAGGGAGAGATCAAATAGAGTATGTCCAATAAATGTATTTTATCCCACACAGCTAAATCTACTACACACGCAGTAAATTTCCGATTGTGCACCTCCATAACCCCTTAAAGCCCAGGGTGATGTGCGCATTCTTAACTGCTAGAACTAACGAAGCCCAATTTGGCACTTGGTTAGGTACGCAATAAATTGCAAGTTTATCTATAATTAGAGTATAGTGGCGAAAATATTGGCAATTGGTGATGGCAACAACTAGGCCTACTGATAGTTAAGGATATAAAGCAATGTGATTGGTATTGGGGTTTCCTTGAGATAAACGAGACTGATTTTTGCTTGGCAGGCGGATGGGACATGCCAACAGCGAAAGTGGAATCCATTCATTTCGACGATGTGAGTTTTTTAAAATTGCGCTGTCGTTTGGACTCGCTAAAAATCTAGTGCCGGTTTTTGGTTTTTATTAGTCTATATCATTGGCTAATTTTCGGGGTTATCCAAACAGCTATAATCCAGCGAATCAATATAGAGACTCGTTGAGGTCTGAAGGCTCTGGTGAATATAGGGCATTTGCTGATGCTGGTTTTTGATTTAGTTATTACATAATGCAAAGTATATTATTGGCCATTAAAACATCTGTTTTAGGATACCTGTCATTTTTTTTGAAGGTAAGGCTTAATTTTCTCAAGCTCCATTAATGAGGACTTTTATTTTTTCTGGGTAATCAAGCAAAGTTAATAAATTCTTTGGGTTATTTCATTTTTTTATAAAAAATAGTGTAAGACTGTTGATTTCGATTTCTAATAATTTTTTTTTTATTCGAAGATCCAGATTATAGTCCCATTTCGAACCGATTGTAACAGTGAAAAAAAACTTTGGAAAATTAGCCAATTCGATTAAATAAGGTTTTCTAGTATGGGTAATACGAATTCCACAGAAAGAAAACCCAATTCAAGAGCCTCTAGCGCTTCTGCAAAATCAGGAGGTGAGTTCCAGGAAGGATCGAGATCTCCCAAACTTTCTGATAAATTGTCGTACCGAAGATTGCGCACGCCTTCCTTATCTTCTTCTGGAAACAAAAGAGTCCAAAGAAGCTCCAACATTCCCAACAATCTCGATGATGGAATATTCGGACTTGGAATGGCTTCTGGGAGCCCTATTGTTGGATCTCCATTGCACAGTGGTTTAGGGTTTAACTCTAGCGGTTTATCCCAAGGCCAAAAAAGAACTACTTTCAAAGGTCCACAAGATATTTTTAACCAGCAAAGAAATTCTGCCTCTATTAATATAGACATTTTCCCTGAAACTTATGCTGATCAAAGCGGTATAGCTAGTTACATCAACAGTGCAAACAGACAAAGCTTCAATACGTTTTTATCAAGTGAATCGCCAAGTGGGATGGACATTGAGCCTTCTAAAAAAAAATGTAAGCTTAATGTCATTTCAATTACCCTATTTTTACTTTCATCTTTATCTCTTTCTCGTGCCTCCACTTCTAATTCTATTCAATAGATCCTGAAGCTATTGTTCCTACTTTAATTAAATGGGAAGAATTGGCTGAATCCGTCTATGTGTCCGGGTCCTTCATTGACTGGAAATATAAGATCAAACTAACAAAAAGGTTTTTTTTATTACCTCTTTTATTCATTTTTTTATAAAAAAAACTCGTCAAATCTTTACTTTCTTGAAACAGTGATGATGGAGAATGGAGCACTTTGCTTAATCTGCCCGTTGGTATGCACAGACTTAAATTCATTGTCGACGGTGAGTGGCAATACTCAAATAATCTCGTCATTGCACCTGATGATAATGGAAATTTAGTAAACTACATCAAGATTGAAGACGTTATTATCAACATGAACGGTGAAAATGAGGCCAGTGATAATGTTGAAGGCTTAGATAATGGTATTTAATTATATTATCACCTCTTAATAAATACAATTTTCTCTTAACCCATTCCATTAATCTTTAACCCTTATCCTTTACAACCCCTCACCCCTACTTTTTTTTATAGTTAGTCTATCAGATTCTCCTCCTGGTAACTACAAATGTGTCATGCCTGATCCCATCTCTAATCGTAGCTCTTATGACTCTAGGAGCCAAAGAGTTGATCCTCCACACCTCCCCCCTCACCTCAACAACGTTCTCCTAAACCAAACTGAAACCAACATCAACGGGATACGTTCTTTGCCCCCTCCAAACCATGTTGTTCTCAACCATCTGTATGCTTGCTCGATAAAAGACAATGTAATGGCTGTTTCAAGCACCACCCGTTACAGGAAAAAGGTAAACTTTCTTTTATTCAGCTACTAGTTATGCTATATTTATATAAAAAATATTCTAAGTCATACACTTACGAATTAACCAATTTCGGTCTTATAGTACTTGACCACCGTTTACTACAAGCCCGTATCATAGTCCTGCTCACCAGTTGCCCACATTAAACTCTTTATTAATAAAATTTTCAAATTCAATATCCGTTTATCATCTCTTTCTACCCTTAATACAGTTTTCTTCCTTTAAATCTAAAGTTATGAACAGTCTTTTTATTTATTATCTTTTAATTTTACTCTCTAAAGTTGTCAGTAATTAACCTTTTAACACCAATTTATGAGGCCCCAATCAATTTTTTGGGCTATCGATATTTTACTGGTCTATTTTGTTTTGTTTTAGATGATTTGGGTACTCTTTGTCGTAGAACAGATAAGTGATTTTTTTTCCCCTTTGAATTCTGATAAATCAGAATTAAAAAAATAAACTTGGGATCTTTCAATCTTTTTTGAATTAGTTTCTTCCAACCGTTAAAACGAAAAAAAAAAAAAAAGAATGACTGAAGAACCAATTACTATAGATGACCTCGATCTACCCATGGCGAACATCGTCAGGGTTCTGAAGAACTCGATCCCCGAAGGCACGATGATCCAGAAAGATGTGCGTCTGGCACTATCCAAATCAAGCACCGTATTCATAAACTACTTGACGTCAACCGCAAACGATTTGGCAATAACCAGCGGCGCCAAAACAATAAATTCGCAGTATATTATGGCGGCCCTCGACGAGCTCGAATTCGACTCTGATTTCAAATCGAAGCTCGAATTGGAATTGCAAGAGTTCCGCGAAATAACCAGGCTGCGTAAGGAGCAAAAATCAACGGGTGCCGATACTGCCGCTGATGCCCGTCCCAGCGACGATATTGAAAATGGTGACGATGAGGGAGACGAAGATCTGAATGAACACCAGGCGATGGATGTTGTTGAAACTGATACTCTTTAAACGGGGCTCAAAACTCCCTTAACTAAAAAAAAAAAGCACCGATATTATTAGAATCCATCAATTCGATCAACGAAGAATATTTATTCTGTTAAAATTTTTTATAAAAATCGTATTTTAGCATATTTTGATATGCTGCGAATATTTTCATTTCTTCACGGTTAGAAGCTCTTGAATCGTATCGAAATTTGATAAATATTTATTAAAGCACATTTCGCCCATTGTTAACCATTTTGTAAAATAAAAAAGAATTATTTAAACTAGAAACTGTCTGTTTGTTTGTTTTTTTAAAGGGGATGAAGTTAGTTTTATTACAGAGAAATATCAAGAGGAAAACGAATACTTCACAATGTGCTTCTATCGCTCAGAACTCTTACTATTCCCGCGACCCCAGTGACTTCAACGACCTAATAAGGAAAGAGCCCCAAAATGTAAATTCATTAAAACAGACCAAGATCAATATAATAAAAAAAGTGTGATAAAATACCTTCTCATGCCACACTAACAATACAGAACAATTGAATTGGCTGGGTCTAGCAAGCCCATAGTAAATGTACTTTAAAAGAACAGTTAGTTCCGCCTGACTCATACTCCCAATCAGCATTTCACTGTCCTGGATACGGCTCGATCCCAAAACTTCTGCAACCAGAGCAGCAATTTTTTCTTGGACCTGGGGATACGCGTTTGGTCCATAGAGGGGGTTTTCAAGAGCGACGCGTAAAGCTTCAGTCGAATTTCCTTTAGATAACAAAGCCCGCACATTCGTCGATTTCGTGGCGAGTTCTCTTTCCGCATCGCTGATGCTGACCGCTCCCGCCTCAGACTGCAAACTCATCTGCGAGAAGAGCTGTTGCTGCTCCTCGCTAACAGTATCTACCATAAGGTCTCTAAACGACATTTTTTGTTTCTCGTGAAAATTCGGATTTTTTTTTTTGTTTTTTTCAATAAATTGGGGTTTGAAGTGATCAAGTAGGTATCCTTTAACACGCCTATAAGTTTCTATAGTTTGAGAGCGCTGGTGGGAGAGTTTTTTTATCCACTGATTTAAAAAGGACCATTTATCGCCTAAAGTATATTCCACTCCCATTCCCACTCCCACTCCCTCCCACTCCCTTCCACTCCCCACCTGCCTCTCACCTACCAGGTACTACTCGCCCACTGATTCAAGCCTGCTACTCTTTCCATCACAATCCCTCCTCCCCGCCCCCCCATATATATTTGGCTTATTATTGGTCAAATTTATGCCAATCCAATCAATACCTCTTAACCCACCAATCTGACCATCCCCCCCTCATCCCTTTCCACTTTTTGCTCATGATAAAATATACTGTTTCCTCATTCGTCTAATTCTAACCAGAGTATTTATGCAACTTTAATCACCGATATTACATTGGTCCCATAATATTCAAAATACATAATTGGTTCAGTTGATATTTTTGCCCAAACACAATGCATTTATTTGTAAGACAAATTCCTCTTACCGAGTGGTCGTACTGTGTAAATTGGACCGCTCTTTTTATTATTATTATTCGCTATGTGAATAAATTGAGATACAAAAAAAAAAAAACCACTCTTTATTTTTCACTAAAACTAACACAATTAGAGTTTTATTTTCCTCTTGGACTTTTATTACCAAAAATTATTCTTAAAATGATAGATATATCATAGAATTAAATATCAATCCTTTTCACGTAGTTTATAAATATCAAGTGGTTAAAAAAGTCATCTCTAGCAAGATTGAAGTAATAATATCTCGCTGAATAATTTATCTAAATCAACTTTTTTTAGAAATTAGCAGTTTTTTTTTTTTGATTCAAATTTGAACTCTCATCCGAAAGTAATGTCACCGGATCGAATTAAATTTCAAAAAAGCTTCTACCAATAAAAAATAATTAGAAATTTCAAACTCACACAGCTTTTCTAACTTATAAACAAAATTATTAATATTACTTAAAATCAATTCAATGTGATTATGACTATTTATTAGCATGAGGGATATGAAAATAAAATTTTATATCTTCTTCAATTTCGGTTTAAAGAGTGGTGTGAAATCCAATAACTGCTGCTATTAACGTACTATATCTCAAAATATATTACCATAAATCGAAAAGATATAGAATTTAACGATCATCCAATAAACAATTATTAGAAAAAGGACGTCCCAATTTTACAAGTTAAAAAAATAAAGGCACTAAAAAATAAATAAATAATAGATTAAATACTAAAAATATACTGATTTATTTTGAAATCGCTTAAATTTATTGAAAAAATACTAAATTAACTGAAAGAATACTAATTTTCCTAAAACAGTACGATATTGATGCTACACAGGCGTAATTTTGCCAAGAAATTTACTAAAAATACACTAATCCTTGAGCAAGTTAAAATTGCATCCCCCATGTTTCATATTTATTTTTGGGCTGGAAATAAAAAAAACATACATATATACAGAAATTCTTTTCTATTTATAAATAACAGGAAAAAAATAAATCAGAATTTATTTTACTAAGAAGAAAAAACGTCGAATAGAATATGATATAACTATAAAAAGTAAGCGTCATTATCACTTTCCCCTTTCCCCTTTTCCCAGTCCAGCCTTTGTCTTTTTTCCAGTCCAGCTTTTCCGCATCACCCATACCCCACCCCCCCCTCTATCTTCCCTCTCTCATCTATATCTAAATTATGTATAAAAATTACTGATTTAAATTAATAAGTAATAGGAATGATTTTTAATTTTTATAACCCACTTTATTAATATATTATAAAATAATAAATGGTAGTATAAATGATAAATTTACTCATTTTACTCTTGGTGCTGACTTCATATATATTTTTCTGAGTCTTCCTGCTGTTTTTCGTTGACCAAGAAATGTTATTTCTATTAAAGCCGTGATATTTGCTTCATTGATAAAACGAAACATGTGAATATATTTCTTGTTTAAAAAATTTTTGTGCGGGAAAAAAACAACTTTTATGTATTTGGATATACTTTTGATGAATGAAAGTATATTTTTCTAAAAAAATTACTAATTTATCGATATTTTCGAATTTAATTGAACTAATTAACCTTGAAACTTCGTAAAATTCAGATTTATGTAATATTTTTTCTGAAACAGCATAATTTTCCATTTAATCAATGGATATAACTATTCCAAAATGATATTTTCTCATTTCTAAAATATAAATTTCATTATAAACTATTTTCCCAAAATTTGGAGTATAAAAGTCCATAGAATCATTAATTATTTCCTTTGATAAATCGAAAAAATCAAAAACTTCTCATTAATAGCTCTTTTAAATATATCTAAAGATTTTTTTTGAGGGGCTAAACAGAGACTATCCTTAGTACCAATTCTTGTTATTTTCGAAACAATTTTTCACGAATTCATCCAAAAAATCCGACAAAGGATTGAAAATTCTCCATTTAATCACAAATAAAATTACTGAAAGCTCGAAAATTTCCTTTATATCGATTTTTTGAATTTTACATGTGCCACTGTAGATAAAATAACCAAAATTACAAGATTTTTTTTAAATTAAATCTTTCATGTTTTTCAAAGCATGAAACAAAAAGTTTTTTCTCTTGACGTTAGTAGAAAATATTGATATATATATTATTTTTTTTGAGATGTAGATTCCGCTATTAAATTTTTAATTCCAAAAGTTAATCCTAATTTAATTGCTTCTGAATTTAAATTTTCCAAAACCCAGCTGTAGTCATTCGCATTTTCATTACTTACTAAAGCTATAACTACGAGAACAAATGATTAAATTACATCTTATATACCTACGAATATAACAGGATATTCAAATTTAACTAGTTTAAAGTATAAATAAAAATGTAAATCAGAAGCCATAGATAGGTAATATACCATTTTTTTGAAAAGAATATGTATTTTATATCACCATTATTAGAAGAATACCCAGAAAAATAAGCATTGTTTGTATCTTTGGAGCTTAGAATCAATTTAATTTTTTCTTCGAAAATTCGGGTTGTTATAAATTTATGCTCTTTCTTTTTGATACCTTGGTTTCCTCTAATGTAATATATTTTTCACATATTAAAGCTTATATCTTTTGATTTTTTTTTTTAAAATTCTGTAAGGACTAAGTCAATCTTCGCTTTATTTTATAATTTTATTTTTGATGTCTTTTCTATCATTTTTAGTACAAATTTTATTGTCATTTTTCATGAAATAGTATAAAATTCTTCAATATTAGCTTTTATCCATATTAATATTGCCTGTGCACTCGTATTTTTTTATATTCTCACAGTAATGTAACAGTTTTGTGGTTCTTCAAACCTCTTGACTGCTTTATTATCATTTTTTTCTTATATTCATTAAAATATGTAATTTATCGCCCCCCCCCCTCCCATTCAATTTTTGATCGATCCATTTTTTTAAATATTTTTAATACAATATTCTTAGTCAAAATTTCGATTTAAGGATATATAAATTTTTTTAAAACTTTTATTGTATTAGTAAAAGTTAAAATGTTTTATTGATAAGAATTAATTAAGCTTAACAAGAGATGATTGTTGGAAATATTAAATTAATTGTTGAATCTAATTTTCCCCCCTGGTTCAATTGAAATACAAAGGATTACTATTTCGCACCAGGTTTCTCTTTTCTTTGGGTGTTTGGAATCTCTGATGATTTTTTCTTTTAGGTAATTTCTCCATCTAATGATCATTTCTTCGGCTGTCTGAATTGTATTTGATAACGCAGCTTCAGTTTTAGCCCTGAAATTTTCCATATGGCTAGGTAATACAGAATTTCAATGTTAGGAAACTTGCCTTTGGATGACTTCAATAAATAAAATATTATATCTACATTCATTCTATTCGTTACTACATTTATATCCGTAGATTTCTCGTTTATAAACGGTAAAATCAGCTTCCAGGATTATTTGATTCTTTTGCAGCCAAAATAAATATGTAGTATATTTTCTTTTTTGGATTTGCATATTTTTCATGCCTGTGAATGGAAAAATATACATTTATTCCATATTCTCAAATTTTCTCCAGTGATTAATGCTTTATGAAAAAGAAAATACAATTGGCTAGTAATTTTGGTTACTAGGTCCAATTTGTGGATTTTTAGCCAATTGAAAGTTGTTTGAATGTTGACTAATTTACCAACAGCATCCCATTTTGTTTGGACTATTGGTTTCTTTCTATATTTAAAGTCAGTAATTTTTCTGAAAGAGCGATTTTCTCAATTATATATTGGTTGATGATTAATCTTGAAGTTTTCTGAATGTATTTTAGAAGAGTGGGTGAATTATTTATCGAACCATTCATGCTTATGCGTTGAGTCTATATTAAATATTGGTTTGTTGTTTATATTGATATTATATATATTTAGTCCGAATAATCCTCTCAGATTAGATCGCAGTTTGCTATAAATTCCCCACAACTAGTTATTTTATTTTTAGAAAGCCAAAATTTGTCCTTCTTATTTAAGTTAATTCCGAGAATTTTGTATAATTTTTTTAGCCCAAGCATTATGATTTTTTCGTATAGTCAATTGTATATGTCAGAATCATCTATTTAGTATATTTCTTTTTATAATTTTATAGCTTCTCTCAACATTGGTGGAAATCGGTTGATATTTTTACTTTTTGTTTTTGTAGCGAATATATCATGATATTTTTCATTTTATGAGTACTTATAGGTGATTAATTGGAGGTTATTCAAAGCCGATTTTTTCCAAATACATTTCTTATTTCC
Source organism: Smittium mucronatum (assembly GCA_001953115.1). Classification (NCBI taxonomy): domain Eukaryota; kingdom Fungi; phylum Kickxellomycota; class Harpellomycetes; order Harpellales; family Legeriomycetaceae; genus Smittium; species Smittium mucronatum. The sequence goes on along the minus strand of LSSL01000100.1, from coordinate 48,015 downwards.
AATAAGGTGATTTTGCCATTTTATGAAGAGTTTTTTTGATTGAGCTTCTAATTTTAATGGGCCAAGACCTCTATTTTTTTTCAACTAAATAGTGTCTAATTTGACCTGAGCTTTTTATATTGCTCCAAATAAATTTATTTGCCTTTTTTTTAATCGATGATATAAAATCTTTTTTAAAGGATATTATGTATGCGGAAAACCGTAATTTTGAAAGTAAAAAAATGTTTTTCATTTAAGTGAAATTATTATGTTATTCTAGCCTTTTATCTTTTTATTAATGTTGTTTTATAGGATTTATTGGTTTTCTTTATACGCTATTCATGTCGAATTAAAAATAATGCCTAGATATTTAAATGTATCTTTTTGTGGAAGAAAATTTTTATCTAACCAGTTATTTTTTGGGGAGCCTATTTTTAGTTATATTGTTTTCTCTAAATTAATTTTAGCATTAGAAGATAAATAATGGAGTTTAAGCGCTCTATTTATTATTTCTTCTTCAGTGTGGTTATTAATTACAATTAGTAAGCCACCTGCGTATGCTAAGATTTTGAGCCCTTTATTCGCTATTTGGATTCATGAAATATTTTTTCAATCATCAATATTAGTTGTTCTATTATAAAATTATATAGTAGTGGAGATAATGGGTCACTATTTCTTAGTCTTGCTTGATATTAATTGGTCAGGTTTTTTCTCAGTTAATAATAATTGATGTTTTTGACCCATAGTATATGTTTTTAATTCTTTTTACAAACTATTGGCCAATTAAGAATTTTTTAAGACAAATGAATAAATAGTCCCAGTTGAATAGTCATATTCTTTTTCTTGATCCAATAATTCAATGTATCCGTTTGTAATTTCTGGTTTCATTTTACTGCTTTCAAATAAGAAGTTAGCTGAATGTATATTATCAAAAATATTTCTTTTTTTTATGAAGCCCAATTGGTTTTCATTTATTAGTGTTCCAATGGCATTCTTTAGTCTATTTTTGAGAATTTTGGTGCATATTTTTTCATCGTTATTTGATATATTTATTGACCTGTAATTTTTTTAACTTGATTTATCAACTTTTTTTGGAATTAGGGATAATACCGATCCTCCTATTATCATGTTCCATTTAATCATTTCGATATTATTATTAAACAAGTTTTTCAAATTATTGGACAATATTATTTTATATTTTTTGTAGAACTCAAACGAAAATCAATCTTGTCCTGGTGATTTATTATTGGGTGAACTTTCAATTGAAATATATATTTCATCTATATCTATATCCTTATCTAATTCTAGAGATTCCATTTTATTTAAAGTTTTTTTGATGTATTCATTTAGTATAGTTTGGCTATTGGTGCGGGTTTTACCCTTATTAAAAAGTTTAGAATAAAATTATTGGCATATTTCGTTAATTTCATACTTATAGGTTATTAGTTCACCGTTATTTTTATGTAATATGTCTATTATTATTTTTTTTTCTTTCTTTCTTTCCTTTTTAATAAACCAAAGAAATATTTGTTAGACCTTTCACCTTTTTCTGCGCAATCAATCCGAGAGCGGACAGTTATCCCATCCATTTGTTTATTTTTTATCATTTTTATTTCATTTTCATTTGCTAGTGCGTTTTTTTAAATCTGTATTTCAGCTGGACTCGCATTTTTTCTTTTTATTAGCGTGTTGTATGTTTTATTTATAAATTCTAATTAATCAATTTGAGTGTTCCTAGAATTTAATTTGCTAAATTTAATAAAAACCTCTATAGATTTGCGCCTGATTGAATCCCATTCGTCTATACTTGTGAAATTCATGTTTAATATTTTTAATGTCTCAGTCGAAACTTGCGGTTTTTTAAGTAAGCTTGATTTAAGCTTCTAATAATCTTTGTAGACCTTTCTGTTGTCTGACCAATTAGATATTGTGAAATTAATGCATTTATGATCCGAGAGTTCTGTTGATGTAATTTCCTTTATTTCGCATTTTCGGAGAACGTCATTGGAAATAAAAATATGGTCTATTATTGATTTAATCCTTACATAATATTATTATCAGATATATATTATGGATTTCCTTTCAATCCGCTTAATATATTTGGTAGTCCAAATGGTTTTATTATATCCTTCATTTTTTCCCATTATTTTTTATTATAAGCGTGGAAATATCATTTGTTTCATTTTCGACCACATTCATATAGCCAAAAATTATAATTTCTTCATCTCTATTTTTACTATCCATTATCTTTTCTGTTGTGAAAGCTAATATCATTTTCCTTTAGAGTTCATTTTTGGGTAGATATAGGCTCACTACCCTTATTTTTTTTTAACTTCTTTTCAAATCATTGTGATTTTGATTCTACCATCGAAGTAAATTGATCTTTCCAATAATTTATATTTGTTATTATTAATAATTGTAGCTGTATATTTTGACCATGATACCATTTCATTTCAGTAGTTGGTCCAGAATGGGTTATCTAAGTTTTTAATGTTTATTTCTTGAAGACAGATAATGTCTGGCTTTGCCACTCTTTTCAGGAATGTAAACAGCCCTCCTTTTTTTTTACTGGCTATATCCTTCACGTTGAAACTTGAAATAGTTACATTTTCCTTTTTTTTTGTATTTATTCGTGTTTTTTCCCAAATTTTATTAAATTCAAGAATTTAAATAAGTTTCATTTCCATTTCAGTAGAGATGGCATCCTTTAGTTTGCTCCTATTTCCTATCTGGTTTTCTTTTTTCATATATTTTTCTGTATTGAAATCTTTCGCTATTGCTACTAAATTTTCTTTCATTCTTTCAACTACACCGATTTCTTTCTGTTGGGATATATTTTTTATTAAATTTTTTGCAGCTTTTTAATCTTTTGGATTTTGGTATAGGTAATTAAAACTTTACTGCTATTATTATTATTATTATTATTATTATTATTATTATTATTATTGTTGGTTTTAGATTTTTATTAAGAATATTTTTATGTTAAACTAAATATGTTGTGTAAAAGGGTGGATGTGACCGTGTGGTGGGGTGTTCTGTTAATGAGGAGCCTTATATTCATCCCTGGATTGAAAGAAGACCAGTTTTTTTATCTTTATCCATTCTATCCCAATTTTGGCTTAGCTCCAATAATTTTTTAATGTCGTTTTCAATTAGTTTATCCATCTGGAGAAAATTAAAGATGCTTGAGTTATTTTATTTGATAGGGCAGCTTCTTTTCTTGCTCTGTTTATATTCTACATTTCTTTAGCGTATAGTATTTGTGATTTTGGGAACAGATAATCTACTGGTTCCACGAAGTCAAAAATGACATCCAGATTGGACCCTCAAATTTTTAAATTGGTTTTTTGGCTATGAGTTTCTATGAAGTGATAAATAATTTTCCAGAATTCTTTGATTCTCTTGCATCCAAAATATGTGTGGTGAATATTCTCCCTTTTGATACTACATGCTTTAAATTTCTGTGATTCTTCAAAAATTCCTTTGTTCCAGATGCGCCCCTTTCCCCTGTAATAATTCCATTGTGAAATAAGGGTCATATGTGGCTCTTTATTTTTTGTTTCAATTTTCATTTCATGAATTTCAAGCCAGTCTAAATTTGTGATTTTGCTTGATATTCTCCCCAGTCTGTTCAATTTAGGAATTATACATTTTTCTTATACACATTTTTTTTTCCAGATTATTTTTTTTGCTTTTATTTGTGGTATTTTTAATTTCTTCCCCGGATATTTTCAAATGCTTTTTTGTAAAGGTTCATTCTTCTTTCACGATTTGCTAAACCATTTTTTCTCTTTATATGCATCTACTGATCTGGTGATCGTCCTGCTATTTATGTTTATTTTAAATATGGAGTTGGACGGACCTTCCCATATTAGGCTACACTCTCTAATAAATATTCCGCAATTTGTGATATAGTTTTTTCCAAGTCATAAACTATCTTTCTGTGTGAGATCGACATTGATTATATTTTTTAAATATAAAATTCTCATTTTATTTACGTCTTCATATGCCCAATGGCATATGTCGCTTATATCAATTTGAAAAATTCTTCCGAGACATTTTATGGCTTCATTCCATATTGGAAGAAAAATTTCCGATTTTTTTGAAATTTTGTCTGGCATAATTATTTCTAAGATTTTTTCACTTCCATAGTGTTTTCTTGGTATTTATTGGATGTTATACATAGCATAATCCTTCCAAAGAGAGTGGTCGCCGTTAACTAAGCTTTTACCCCACTTAATCATTAGAGTTTTTGGTTGTGTTTATATATTCATCAGCCCCAGTCCTCAGAGTTTTAGGCTCAGTTCCAAGGATGAGATCTTCAACCTTATTTTTTTATCAGATCATATAAATATGATTATCTGTTTTTTGATTTTTTCGACAAATGCTTTTTCGAAAGGTGTTACATGAGCTGAGTACAATAGTTTTGAGAGGGTGATCGTGTTTTCCACTAATAATTTTCCTTTTACCGATGTGCTCCTCATCTTTAGGCTTGTAATCTCCTCGGACGTTTTCTTATCCAATATATTTTGATCCTTCGCCGTGTTTATGCCTTTTGAGTCGAAATGTATTTCCAAATGTTTGAAAGTCTATTTAGGTTCCATAAATTTAACATTACTGGGTGGATTTTCTTCATCTCCTATTTTAATTCATATTGTTTTATTTTCGTTTATACTAGCGCTAAATGCTAGCAAATGGGATCTGAAGGTCTTTTCTAACGTTTTTTTGTCCTTGTTTCCTGTGATTCCAATCAGTAAGTCGTCCGCATATGCAGATATGTAAATCTCTTATCCAATATATATATTCCCCTCAGATCCTTACTTAGGTGTAGTAGAGGAGTTCAATTAATATTTTGTATAATAGTGAAGACGGTTGGCCTCCCTGTCTCAACCCCTGCCTTATATTTATTGGATTTTTTAGGATGAAATTTACCTTAATTCTAGTTTTTGATTCTTAATATATATTTATTATTTTATTAAAAAAAATTTAACCCACGCCAAATGCCCTTAATCATTTAATCAGGCATTTTTAATCTACTCTGTATTATACTTTTTCTTGATCCAGAATCAACAGATATCCATACTGTTATTATTTTTAAATTTAGATAAATTTTTTGGGGCCGGAATTGGGTATGGATCTTTTCTTGATATGTTATTGTCTTCAGAATCTGGATATTAAAATTAAACCGATATTTTTTTCAATGATTTTTTATTAAGATCTATTGAGGTAATATTTTCCTCATTTAAATTAGTTTTAGATTTTTTTAGTACGCTTGGAAGAGTGTCCAGTTCTTTAGGGGTTTCCAGAACAGATAATTTATAATCATTTTTGACACTTTCCGAGTTGCCATTATAATCAATAGTAGTATTTTCCTCCTCTCCTATAACTTCATTTTGATTTTTTTCTTGAATAGATATTTTTTTAATGTATTTCGAGTACGAAGTCCTTGTTATTTTTGATTTTTTTTCGATTTTTTTTTTAAATTTCTCGCAGTGATTTTTCTAGTGATCGATTTTTTCCAGTATGTGCATATTTTTCGGGATAATTTCCACAGAAGAAATACTTTTGCATCAATAATTTTCAAATATTTTGGTATTTTATTTAAATTTTAAATTTTTAGTATTATTTTAATGTTTTTTGATGGAAATTAATTGATTTTTTTGTATTTGAGTACAGTGATATCCATTAATTAACCAATCTTTGAGAGTTTTTTGTGTGATTTATGAGTAAATTATCATAAAATAAAGCTGCTATATGAAGGTAATGTGATATTTTTAAATTATTCTGAGTATTCTGGAGTCTCTAGGAGATCCAAATTTTTTCCAATATAGGATATTTCGACCTTTTTTGTGTTTTCCATATCGTTTTCGTTTATGGATTTTAAAAATAGTATTTTACGATGGTTTTCAATTTCAAAACATGTTTGAATTTCTAAAAAATGAGTTAGTATATTTTCAACGAAATCTTCGATACTTTAATCACTATCTAATAATGACAACCCTAGTTTAAGTTTTTTCCAATCTAGGAATGAGTTTTTCTTTTTTATAGGAATTTTCCATGTAGTCATTTTGAGTAAAGATACTGGTTTGAACCTATTTTCGATTATTTTATTATTTTCAGGTGTATTAATCCTAGAGCTAACTACGTTAGCCCAGCTTGAAGTTTGACCATTTCGGATACTTTTATTCACAGTACCCATTTTTTGCTTTAGCTTTTCGAGGAAACATACTATTAGAAATTTAAACGATTTTATTGGTAGATTCACTTTTTTTTTTCCTTTCAAAAGATAGAGAGAAAGAGAGCAGGGTATATACACCTAATAGATTTTTTTTTGCTTCAAAAAAAATGTTTACTTTAATGATATATTTGATTCATCCGCTTTTTTTGTTTTTAACCTGAATCTATTTTCTATTTTAATACACCAAAGATATTTCATTTTTTTCGAAAAGCAAAACGATAAATCGAAAATTAGTATATTTTTAGCAAATTTCTTGGCAAAATTACGCCCCGTATAACACCAATATTGTATTGCTTAGGAAAATCAGCATTCTTCCGGTCAATTCAGTATGTTTTCAATAAATTTAAGCGATTTCAAAATACATTAGTATATTTTTATTATCTTACCCACGATTTTTATACCAACCAAATTTCCTATAAAATAGAGCTTTGAAAGGTTTTTTGAAACTTTTTATTAACTTTAAAATAAATTTCCCGTAAAAAAAAAAAAAAGAAAGAAAGGTTTTTTGAATCTAAGTGGTATCAAATGATAGTACTGAAAAATATTTGTTTATTATCATTTGCCAATAGAAGGAAAAGAGGAAGCAATTGTTTGAGACCTACGATTCAAGCGCATTTGGTCCCAGGCTAGTTTCAAGGGTGAAAAGCCATTTGGCCAGGAAATTTATATAATAGGTCCATTTGGAGCTTTGTGATTATTGGTTAAATCGATGGCATTATAAATTTTTTTAAAAAAAATTCACGTTTAGGAGTTTGTAACGAGCACGGTTCAAATATCCGCCCCTCTTACAATAAAAAGGACTAGGATCAAACAACTAAACTCCACATTCCTCAATAACAATCATGAACTCGTCAAGGTGTATACTTGGGGGGCTCAATACAGTGACTCGATCTTCGGGTTTCAGAATCAATAATAATTTATTTCGCTCTTATTCAATTTCCGGACCAAAAGCTTCAGGGAATTTTTTGGGCAAAACAAAAACTCTAGTTTATGGAGTTTTGGGTATTTCCGGTGCTACATTCTTTGGGTTTTACTTTTCGAACACAAGATCAAATATACATCAATATGTTTCGACTCCAATTTTAAGGCTTTTTGACGAAGAGGATGCCCATGACTTGAGCATTCTTGCTTTAGAATATAATTTAGGCCCAAAGGATAGAAAGGATGACGATGATTGTTTACAAATAAAAGTAAGCTATTTTGATTTTATATTAATTTCTTTTACACCTTCTAATTTCATTTATTTTATTATTATTATTATTTATATAATCATCGCAGATATGGGGAAAGACTCTCTCTAATCCGATTGGTTTATCTGCTGGATATGACAAAAATGCCCGAGTTATGGATAAACTATTAGATCTTGGTTTTGGTGCCGTAGAAGTAGGCAGTATAACACCCGAACCTCAGGTAATATAGTTGAAACATATTTTTTCGAAAATCTAAATTTATTTGTGCTGGATGCATAAATCAAACAGAAAAAAGAATACTCCTTCTTTTTTTGTTTCTATTTTTCGTGTTTTTTTAAGGATGTACCTCTCTACTTTTCAAATGATTAATAGCCCGGCAATCCAAAAAAGCGGCTGTTCAGATTGGTTAACAGCAATTCAATAATAAATCGAATGGGTCTGAATAATGATGGAATTGAGGCTTGTTCTCGTAGACTATCCATCTATATGTCTAATAAAATAACGGAAGAATCTTCTAAAACCTCTGGGCTTTCTATAAACGGAGCCATTAACAAAGTTTATCTAGACAACCTAGGTCAATCTAAAAAGTTTCTTGGTGCAAATGTGAGTAAGAACTCTTCTTCAGATTCATCAGACGATAGCGACTACCTCTTGGGTATTAGAAAGCTAGGCAAGTTTGTCGATTATATTGTAGTTAATGTCAGTTGCCCAAATGTTAAAAATTTGGGCTCAGGTAACGACCTAGAGAAATTGGATAAAACTATGCGCCTAGCTCGTGCTGAATGCGACTCCCTGGGAGAATCGAATAGTGGTACGAAACCCGCACTTGTAGTCAAAATAGGTCCTGACTATTCCCCTCTTGAATTACAGGTTATCTCTGAGCTGGCATTGAAAAATAATATTGACGGTATTATAACATCCAACACTAGTAAATCTCGTCCTCAATCGGTATTATCATCTGGTATGTTGAATAATTATTAGTTTTCTTTAATTATTCCTTTCAATCCTGCATATTGGTAGATATTGATCTGAGCATTTTTAATTTAAAAACTAAATTGATCCTTTTTTTCTTTGTCGACATATAGATGGTTCCGTTGCCAGTGAAAATGGTGGTTTGAGTGGACCTCCTATTAAGGATATATCATTGAAAACTACATCTTTAGTCTACAAATTTACACAGGGAAAAATTCCTATTATTGGATGTGGAGGGATTAGTAATGCTCAAGATGTCCTTGACTATGGCTTGGCAGGGGCATCCTTTGTTCAAGTTTATACCGCTATGATTTACCAAGGTCCAGGTTTAGCATCAAAGCTTAAGGATGATTTAGTAAAGCTGTTAGATGGCAGAAAATGGCCAGATATTGTGGGAAAGGGTTCTTTATAATTTTTCCCCTTCTCAACTTTATCAAGGATATGTGATTAGTGTATTGCCTAAAAAGCAAACATGGAATTTTCATTTTTCAGAACAATAAATTAATTAGCTTTTCATATTTTATAAAAATGTAATTGTTCACTGATTTTAAGATAGGCAATTCAAAATAATCACAATAAAAAGTGCGGGAGTAATAACACTAATACAATTATAAGTAAAATGATGTAGATATAAACGCTTCAAATTAAAAATAGTTTATAGACTAAAGTTCATCTTTAGGAAGCCCTCCGATGCCGATCAGTTCAACATCGAAAATTAGAGTTGATTTGGCAGGTATAACAGGAGGGAACCCACGTTCTCCATATCCAAGTTCATGGGGAATAGTCAATACACGCTTTTCTCCAACGCACATTCCGAGTACGCCCTGATCCCAACCCTTAATAACTCTACCTGAACCTAGATTGAAACTAAGGGGAGTATTTCTTTTATAGCTGGAATCAAACTCCTCGCCATTAGATTCAAGTCTTCCCGAGTAATGAACATATACATCATCGCCATTTTTAGCCAAGATTTCGCATTCCTCTGGTTTACTGACAACGTCGATCTTAAGTTCAGAGGAAGATACGGAAACTAGATATAGAGCCAACCCTGTAATGGCCAAAAGCTTCTTCAGACCGAAATCTACCATTATTTCTGATTGTCCTTTTATTTTATGCTTTAAAATAATGTGTTTCGAGTGCTTGAAAATAAAGATGTTTCAAAACTACTGCGCTTCAGTTTAGTTTGTTTATTTTGTTAAATTTTCGATTTCTTCAAATCCACCAGCTCCTTATTTTATTGGGTATTGTGGACTAATGAGGACCAACAGATGCAAGCGCATATTATACCCAATATTATTACGCAAAACATTTACTGCAGTAGCTATTAAACTCGCTCTTTGATCACCAATAGCTTATTCAGTGTCACCATTATAGCCAATATTTATTTTAACTTGACTTTTCGCATAGATGGAAATGCCATTTTATTGGATATAAGATCTAGCAGTCAAGTGGATTTATTCTAATCCCAGCGAATCGTGGTAGGCAGAGCATTCTGTACACTAAAATGTCGAGTGCTCAAATACATTTATATGCACAAAATTTCGCTAAAAATCCGACGCTCAAGAACAATCTCTTATTTCAAGAAAAAATATCGGTTATAACTATTCCTTTTTGTATCACGTAATTTTACTGCAAAGTAACGTCATTAAAAACTATACTAAAAAAAAAAAAGAAAAAGACGTATAGAAAAGACTATTATCCTAACTACAATAAGCTCCTCTGCCGTGCCATCAGCTGCATACCTACGGGATAAGGGTGCAATCTACCAACCTAAATACCCTCCCTGGCATTGCTACAAGTAGATGTATGACTGAGGCTTTAACGGTTATGAATTAAACTCTTTTTCAACGAAAAATAGTTCATTGAAGCTACTGAGCTCCTATTCAGAGCCTGATTCTAACAGGATTAATAAAACTAGTTTCCTACCCAAACTTGGTTTTGATCGACATGGCTTTCCAACAAATAGCTGCAAGACGCTGAGATCCTTCTGGCTGCCGAACGCTGGGCTTGTACACTAGACTATGTCTCAGCTGTGCTAAACGATCGGTTCCTCCTATTTCGAGATGATCCTCCTCTGGAACCGCGTTCTCATATATCCCCAACCAATAATACTACAGCGCTGTGCGAAAATTTAGTTTGGTGCACTAGGAAAAGCACACAACTTAAGCCCCTAAATTACAACAAGGCATTTCACTTTTAGAAGTCTGATTTTAACAATGTGTGAAAAATGAAAGCCATTTTTTGTGCCATCGGCCCTGAAAAGGTTAAACCATTGGCTAATTAGGAATTTACGGTGTCGGGACTGAAGACATACAGGACATTTCACCTAATTTTTAAACCCATTAAGCCTCTGAATAAAAAAAACACCATCCTGTAAAAACAGAGTATTTCTGCAAAAAATACATATTTTTGTTGATTTTTCAGCATTGACTTTTTGTTGAACAGAAATTAGGTGAAATGTCTTGTAGGTGAAGTTTCCTGTAGGTCTTCACTTGGCCGAATTTACATATGACCAAACCAAAAAGATGAAAAAGAAGTATTGTAGAGCTAATGAAACTTCCATATTTTGCTAATAGAAGATTTCTTTTAAAGTCCCAGTTCCAATTCCAGAGTACCCAATAATCTCGTAAATGATCTCAGCGCTATATTTCCAAATTAGGAAGATGGAAAAAGTTGAATGGAATAGCCTATGTTTTTAAAGAGAATCTCCCATATACATAAATAGGAGTGAGCCAGGGATTTGGGCCCAGAAAGGGTTATGGCTGATAGTTGAATATAGTGGAATTCTAAATAATGCCATTGAAATGTGCTATTGGCTATCTGTATATCCCTGGTTTGCTGATTAATTATCGATACGCTACTGATAAACAAAAACGAAAATACCGCATTTATTGGTGAATGGCAGTACTGACCTGCTTTCCCAATTAATTAATATTTGGCAGCCCAATGGCTATTTATAGTTATTCGATGGATATTGAGGAATCTGATATTAGCGTAACCAGCAATTAATAGAACTTACAAAGGTTTCAAGGAATTCATGTTAATTTTTTTAGTAGTATGTACGAGTTTTTAACACAAGTTTTTACGAACAACTCGATTCTTGAGAAGCTCACTGCACCCACCGGTTTAATACTATCACTTATAACCGTAGTAGTTTCATACCTCATATTTAGAGAATCAACTCCGGACGAAGGAGACATCGAAGAACCTGAACACCCAGAGATGTTAGTTTTAAGCGATTATACTTTAGAGCAATTGAAGGCTTTCGATGGAAGCGGCCCAACAAAGCTGATATTCATTGGAATTTGTGGCAAAGTATACGATGTTTCCGAAAAAACGCAGTTCTATGGACCAGAAGGTCCATATGCTTCGTTTGCTGGAAGCGATGCAACCATGTCCTTAGCAAAGAATTCTACTACTAGAGAATATATACCCAAGGATGGTGATGAAGCTCCTGATCTTTCTATCTTGAGCGATAAAGAAAGAGAAGCTCTCGATGGCTGGATTTCCTTTTTCGACAAGAAGTATCAAGTCGTTGGAAAGATTGTTTATTGAAATAAATTCTCCCTTACCATTATCTTTTCAATTTTTTCAGTAAGCTGACAAATAAATCTCTTGCGATCCCGGCCCTCTTGATGGTAGTTTCTTTGTGAGCAATTCTACTCATTTCTGTTAAAAGGATATATTTTTAGTATCAAGCCCATAAATAATAATGCTATATACCAAGTTTTTAATCTATATAATGATCCATAAATATTAAAATTTATGGCATACATATATGACCTACATACATACTTGGAGTATATTTGGCTGTTTTATATTTCTCGCTACTGCAGTAAATATGTTATAATTCGGTTTACAAAGTTTTGGGGGTCTTTAAAAAAGGTTAAAAACAAGGGTTTCCGAAATATGAATATGAGACTTCCAGTAAATTTCGATTATACAAGAATTCACTAAACCAATTACTTTATTTGCAAATGGATTTTGGAATATTTTTTTAATTTTCAAGTACTTTTGGCTTTATTTTAGAGACCAAACTAAATAGAATTTTATATAGCACAGCGTGGAATAAAATAGGGAAATTAATAATGTTCGGAATGGAATCTTATTTCATCAATGTTTCATATCTATTGATTACTCTCACTCTTATTAATTTTTTGAGGTACTTTAATAAGGACGATGTCTCGAAAGGAAGCTATATTAAGGATTTCTTTTTGGACCACTTTGGAATTTTAGAGAATGAGAGAAAATTATTTATAGAATGTTACTACCTCTCTACGGGCAGATATATTATTTTTAGAAATATTGTAAAAATCTTTATTTATTTGTCTATAATATAAGAAATGGGCTAGCTTTGAAACTAATAAAAAGCCCGAGTATTGCAATATTACATCTGTAGTTGTAATTTAAAATCGGGGTATACCTCCAAAATAAATATAAAAGCTTTCTTTGGGATAAATAAGCCCCCACCCACCTTTTTTTTTTATTTAGAAAACCTCCTTAGAACTCTATTGATAAGTATTTGATAAAACCTTTGCATAATGATTCTTCAAACATTTTTGTTTTTATCCATTGTTGCGCTTGGACTTGTTAGAGGTCAGGAATGTAAAGGAAACTTTGTTATCAATAACCAGCAAGATGCAGATAGAGTGGGAAGATGTTCGCAATACAAGGGCGATGTTATGGTAACAAAAGCGGCAAATGACGAAATAGATTTCGGGAACTTACAAGAGTTGTATGGAAATTTAAACATTACGGGAAATTTTGGAATAAAGTCGATATTGATGAGCAATGTGAAGTTTATCGTTGGAAATTTGATTGTTGAGGACAACATACAGCTAATCGGACTATCAATCCCAATTCTTAGTAGTGTGTGGAGTCTCAGAATTGTCAACAACCCAAATTTGCAAACAATGAACTCACAGACTATAGAAACTGCGAGCTCGGTTGAGATATCCCAAACTTCGATAGGTGAACTGAGGAGTTTATCGTTTAAAAACTGTACATATATTCAGATAACCAGCAATTTAAACTTAAAATACATTAGGATGGAAAATTTGGCTGAAAACACAGGATCCTTCAACATTATAGATAACCATTCAGAAACTATTCTAGACCTGCCTAGTCTGGTCGTTATCGGAGGAAGTACAACATTCAAATCGTTAGCAAACATCACTGCTCCCAATCTGAGACAGATTAGAGATACTCTAAATGTGATTGAGAACCCACTCAGAACATTGACACTAGAGTCACTCCGACAAATCAACAAAGATCTGGTAATCATTGACAATAGAAAAATGATGAAAATGAGCTTTCCCGAACTCACAACAATAAAATCAGGTCTAATTATCCAAAATAATACGGTTTACCGCAACATTGACCGAGATACATTCCCAAAATTAAGAAATGTCGATGACAAGATCCTTATTGTTGGCCCTGTCGACTCGGTATCTTTTCCTGGAATCAAACTCGTGAATAAAGCAGTGACTATAAAGTCGACCGGGAAACTGAACTGCGCTGAAGCAAAGAGGATTTTTGATTTCCTAAACAAAGATAGATGGATCTGTACAGTATCTTCGCCTACACCATCTTTGTCGCCTAACAGGGACCAGGGCTCAAAAGTACCGGAAAAGGTCAACTCATCAGCACCAAGAAATACCTCTCAAATCATCGGGATTGCGGTAGCTGGGATCACGACTTTTCTCTTAGCAGCACAGATTTTCAATTAGCCCGCTTTCTAATGAGAATTAAACATATCATTAGACAACTGTTCGTTTATTTTTAATATTCATTTCATGTATTCCAACTTTTGCTTATTATCTAGTTTGTTTTATTGTACTTTCTGTCTACCAGACCTTTTTTTAAATAAAATATTACACGTGATTAAACCACCGCTAAATGCAAATTTATCCAATAGACATCGTTAACGTTTCTGACCAATAATAAAGAGCCATATTGGATGTTGCCTAAAAAACTTCAAATACTCATTTGCTAAATTTTAATATTAGTCAATGACTCAATTTATATTAAGCATTTCCCTTTTCAAACAATTATAATATTTTTGAAGAATTTCGATTATTTAGACAAATATTCACTTTCTGTTTTTTTATCCCTAATCCACAAGTCTATATCAGTCAAATAAGAAATGCCAAAAGCTGAAGCCGGAACTCCAAAAGCTATAGCTAATCGAATCAAAGCAAAAGGTCTTCAAAAACTACGATGGTACTGCCAAATGTGCGAAAAGCAATGCCGTGATGAAAATGGATTCAAATGTCATTGTGCCTCCCCTTCACATCAGCGACAAATGGCGCTTTTTGCCCAGTCCCCAGGAAAGTTTCTCGATTCATTTTCGCAAGAATTTGAGACCGAATTTGTACGTTTATTATCTCGGAGATATGGAACAAAGAAGGTGTTCGCCAATCAAGTATACCAAGAGATTGTTGCAAATAGAACGCATTTACATATGAATGCTACTAAATGGACTTCCTTAACCGGTTTTGTTCAGTATCTGGGCAGGAAAGGTGTTTGCCATGTTGATGAAACCCCACGTGGCTGGTTCATTGAATGGATAGACAATAGTCCTGCTGCTCTCGCTCGACGTGAAGCAATTTTGAAGAAGGACAGGCAAGCTACTAATGACGAGGAGCGTGAAAAAAAGTTGATAAGCGAACAAGTTAAATTGGCCAACCTAACCAAAGCTCCTGAAACAGAACCGGTACGTTTTTTATCTATTTCTTTATTTATTAAGATGGCCTATTTATTTAAAAAATGGGGTTTTTATTAGGTTTATACTGAACTGAAAAGACAGGATGCTGACACTCCAATAAAACTAGAGCTAAAACCAAGCCTGAAAATGGGACTCAAATTGACAAACAATAAAGTCAATTTAAACAAGAAATCTGTATTCTCTTCAAAAAACAAAACCATTAAAAGTTAGAAACGTATTGCATAAAATGCCTATTTCCTCTATAAATTACAAAAATTTCAATAAAATTATATTTTTCAAACGTATCTAAAACAGTCATCTTGTATACAAAGTTCGTTTAGTTTTTCGGGTTTTTTTTGTAAAATTAGGGTTTGAGAAAATGTAATCTTTTCTAGATCACCATTAGACATCCTCCCGCTAACCGTAAGTACCATCCCGTTCATTATATCGGAAGGATCAAGGGGGTGGCAATCATGTGATCTCACTTCAAATCTAGTTCCTACCAACTTTGGTAGAATGGCCTCTTGAAAAGCAGCTTTATTCATTCCCGCGCCTACATATTTTTTAAAATAATAAATCAAGAACCCCATAGTAAAAAAATTATAAATTAAAAAAAAAAAAAAAAGAAAAGCGTACCGTTCCAAGAGATTCTGGCAGAATCAGAATAAAATCTCATGGCACTCTATGTTACAAAAATCATATTATTATTTTCTCTAGAAATACCTTTAACAAAAAAATATTTTTTTTTTGGAAATCGTGAAAGCCAACCTTGGGGTTCTTTCCTAATTGTCGATAATATGAATCCACAAAATCCTGAGCTTTGTAGTTTGCGGCATCGATCGTTTTCTCAAACTTATGATTCATAGCTACACTTTGCTGCCCAGTTTGGATATGCCAATTTCTATACACACGTCAAATGAATTTACAATATTTGGACAGAAGATCATGAAAATACTAAGGCTATTTAAATTTCTAAATGTTATAAAAAAAAAAAAATCAAATCAAATACACCAGAGCCATTAATTTGTCTCTGAGTGGACCGAGTTGTGAACCGCTATTAGCTAAATATATATTTTCGAATACTTGTTGACCAATAAAATACGCTTTAACATGGCAATCGAGTTTTTTAATCCAGTAAAATCGTACCTTGAACCAGAATATACGAGCTATTCTCATAAATGTGCTACTGAAAGGGCCTATAGTATTTATGGGTTGAAGGGTTAAGTCTAAGAAAAATGGAGTATATTTGGATTACTTTATGTTAAATATCAATAATCGACTCGTAAAAGCTTTGTATGATTATAAGATAGTTCCTTTCTAATCCCACTTAGCGCAACTCTATAAAAACCCAAATGTTGTCTATTCTCCAAGGAATTAGAACAAATCTGAACATACCACTTAAAAAAGGTTATTTCTTCCCTCCTGATCCTAATTTCCTCTACTCATCCCTACTTATTCTTTAGATCGAAACTCTTTTAAGAGAAATGCATACAATTACCTTTCAACTCTATCCAGCGAACTAAAAAGTCTCAACTGCCAAATCGATGTAATTTCCTCTCTTCTATCTAAAAAACATTTGCTTCATAGTAAATAATTATGGGTGTTTAATTTTAATCGTTTAAATTTATTCAATAAACCCCCTTTTAAAATTTCGGTTAAATTTTTTTCTTTTCTAGGAAAACTTAAATGAACTAACCGAGTTTGTATTTTACGTTTCTTCTTTTTGCGAAATCAACGAGTTATTTTGGTGGACTGATGTAAAAACAAAACAGCTAGCTGAAGGTTTATTTCGGTTTATTTATGTCTTTTCGGTAAAAAAAAGCTTATTTCTATTCCTATTTTTAGAATCTATATTCTGGTGCTTCAAAAATTTGAACCAATCCTCTTCTGATACCGGTTTTATTGGTACTGTTTTCGGCAACTTGATTCATACATACATTAGACCCAATTTTCATTCCTCAAAAGCCGATAAGAGCAATAGAGCAATACACATCAACTCTAATATTGATTTTTCAGACACTCAAAAATGGAAGACCGGAAATTTACACGTTCTGCCCTGTTTGTGCTGGGCCGTTAAAAATGTTAAAGTAAGAAATTATTAACTAATGAATTATAAATATATTTTACTAAAAGTAATTTATACAGTTTTTTCGTATTAATTCATTAAAATATATTATACTCACTTTAGTCTGATCAACTAGCTTCTGAATTGTTTAATCTTTTGCCGATAGTGCTGACTTTAGTCGATGACCACCAAATTGAATACAAGCTTTTAGGCGTAGACATGATATCAGTCCTTGTAAACAAACTTGATCGCAAGACTCTCTCGAATTCCGGTATAGATAATCTACTGCTACAAGTAAGTTCTCTTGTCTATTAAAAGATTCATTCCCATGAAAACTTTCCAAACTTATCAAATTGTCCTATATAGACACTAGAAAAACAATTTATAATTAGGAGGGAAAAATATGGCGATTCATTAGTAGTTCATTCGATGAAATCATACTCCCAACTTTTACTAATTGTATTTCCTAACAATCCCAAAATCTATTACAACAAACTGTGGAACATGTTGGAGATTTGTGTAATCAAGAATTTCATTTATTCCGGAGACCAAATAAATCTCCAAATCGTCATATTCGATCAAATTGGTTGGGTCGCAAAACTACTTTCTATTCGATCTGTCAGATACATGAAGGTAAGTTAAATAATCAAATTGACGCTTTATTTTATATTTTTTTGCATTTTTACAACTGCTCGCTCTAAACTACCTTGATTAAAATTTTAA
Organism: Smittium mucronatum; assembly: GCA_001953115.1. Lineage (NCBI taxonomy): Eukaryota > Fungi > Kickxellomycota > Harpellomycetes > Harpellales > Legeriomycetaceae > Smittium > Smittium mucronatum. The sequence goes on along the minus strand of LSSL01000100.1, from coordinate 30,142 downwards.
AACCAATGATGATTTCTATCAAAATATAGCCCTTATTGGGAGAGATCTTTTCGGTTTTGGATTTGGAAGTTCTTGGAGTGCCCATAGTTGCTTCACTTCAAATAAGCGCCACATCTGCACTAATAGACCTACTCTCCGTTTGCAAACAAAGGTAGGTTATATTATTATTTTTTGTTTCCAAGTAAGAGTTTATACGAAATATTCGAATAAATGATATAGAATAGAAGCCCACTATGAGCTCATATTGTCTTCAATCGTTTCATGCTGGCAATCGACTCTAAATCCTAGGAATTATGGAATCTCTGGTAATTTTGCTATAATCAATACTCTTTTCCAGATGTTTTCGCTGTTTTTTATAAATCCATTTTGTTTATCTAAACTTACATCTAGTATTATTTTTTTTTATAAAGAAATTTATGACCTACAATCCTTGTTAAAGAAAGCTTTCGATTTGGTTTGCTCCTCCTGTTATAAAAAATCAATGGTATTTCATATTCTACTGATATCAATATTTGCTAATCTGCCTTCTCTTTTTTAAGATGACTAATAAACCATATTGCTTTAGGATTTTGTTTCAAAAATAAACAAAGAATACACCATAGGGCTAGTATCTAACTCAAACTGAAAAAATCTACCAACCACTCAAAGACTAAAGAAACAAAGCTGTATCTTCAGTCCATTCTAGACTCAATTACAGTGTTTTGACTCGTACAGTTGAATCTTATAACCCATACAACTAAAAACTATAGGATGCCATACTTTAAGTCTCAACACGCATAGGCCATCGGAAAGATTGCTGTTAAGTGATGGATAGTTTTTAGTTTGCAAACATCCCACTGCTGCACTCATCTAAATCACTTTAGAATAAATTATACAACAATCTAACATACTAAAATAAAACAATTGTTTTTTTTTTTTTTCAATATATTACTTTGTCTTTGTAAATTATGCTGAGTTTTCTATCCATTACGTTTTCATCCCTAATATTTGTATATTTTTGAGTAACAATTATATCTTCGAAAATCTCGGATGCTACACGATTCCATATGAAAGAGTCTATTACACCAGTCTCTTCATCACTTTCACCTAATAAAAAGTGTATTTAGCTTTAAGGGGTTTCTAGAAAAAGTAGCATTTATTTATAAACTAACCATTTTCCATAGGATCTGAATCATCGATTACAGAATGGGAGATTTTTTGGGGTGCATTCTTAATAGTCATCAGACTTAGAGGATATTTGGAGCTCATTGCGGCTTCAATAGCCTTCCGGGAAAATCCAAATGGGCTGTTTAAAACACCAACAGTATCGTCTATATTCTGTCTCGACATAACACCTTCAAACTCTCTTACTACAGAAGGTCCAATAGCCGAAGAGTAATTCTTACATTGACCGATCAAGTGAATATTAATATTGCTGTCGGGATCGAGTATCCAAGGTCCAGAGTAGTCTATTCCTGCATCGCAGGCACCTCCAGATCTGGTTAGCTTTGCCCCAATCTTGTTCAGGGTTGCCACGACTAGATTTTCGTATTGAGTCCCCAATCCAACACTCGATATTGATCTACATATATGGATAGTCTGCCTAATTCGCAACGAATCTCCAAGTATTTTCATCATTTTTATTGACAGAATGTTGATCGAATTTCGCTTAAAAAGAATTTTCTTTTCCTATATTCAACTTCACACCAAGTATTTTTTGGTATTGATTCTCGAAAGACTTATAATACTGGGTTTTTTTTTTTGAATCAAGAATATACATATAAAGTCCCATGGGAAGGCGGGAAAATGGATCGCTAATAGCCGCCCAGGAGGTAGTAATAAAATCATCTGGCACTCTTATTGGCCAAATGTAATGCTTAGTTATTTTTCACCCAAAATCTTGTGAATATATTTCTACTAAATAGAAACTGGGCTAAGATACTCAAGTTGCTCTGTACTGTTATCTGCCAATAAAAGCTATAATTAAATATTTAACCTATAATGTTGTGATAATGCGTAATCAATAAGATAAATTGGCTATAAGTTAAATAAAATAAACCAATATATATTAAAAAATTTGTTTTTAAGCTAATCATTGCTATGTTTGATTATTAGAATTATATATTATAACCATTAATTGGTCGAAATATTGCTTAATTTTTTAATCCAATATTTTTTGCTGCGAAGAAAAAAATAGCGATTCCTGATTATTGCTTATTGGTGACACTGATAAATCTATGATCTTTTTTTTTATTTTTCTTAGCTTTGATCCAGACAACTTTTGATTAGCAAAGCAGTCTCGATATAATAGCATTCTGTAAAATAAGGCAGTATACGATTTTATACCTTCGTTTTTCTTGGATTCTATTTCAGAACACGTACAAATTCTTAAAATTCAAAAAGAAAAGATTCGGATTTAAAATCGATATTTTAGATTGATAGGAAAAAAGCAATACAATTATGTCACAGGTAGGCAGAGTGTTAGGAACGAAAAAGGTTTATTTTCCGAATCTAGTAATGACCATCGTTCGAGATCCAAAATTGGCTCCCAATCAGGCTGCTTTCAAAGTCCCATTACACGTAAATAAATTCGATATCAAGGATTATCTCACCAATTTATATAAGGTAACTGTAACTGATGTCAGAACTGTTGTTCTTCCTGGAAGACCCAAAGTAGATGCTAGATCCGGATTGAAAATTCTCGATAAACGAACAAAAAAGGCTATAGTTACTTTGAGTGAGGATTTCGTTTATCCCCCACCCCCAAAAATGGAAGATTTCGGAGAGATACAATCCAAATTCACTACAATTAAATTCAACAACAGACTCCATGGTTGGAGAATTAGGAGGACTAAAGAAGAAAGCGTAATATACAACAAAGCTATGGAATCAATGAAGGAATAATCTCAACCCTCCTTTTTAGATCTTTATATTTTCAATGCTGTCATAAGGGTTAAATTCATAAAATCTTGTCTCAGCAATCCCAATTTATCATATTAAAGCAATAAAATAAAAATTTATCATAAAATCGATAGAATATGTATTATTTACAAAAAAAGTTTTTGATTTCGACTACACTATAGAAATATAAACTGGGTTTAAAATCTTTAACCAAATCTTGGCGCTTTCGATATTATTAACCGAAACAGAGTAGTTACAAGTTAAATTAGATAACTGATGCTGAAATCCCGCCAGTAGAACCGAAACCACCTGTTCCTCTTTGGGTCATTTCTTCGTCAAAGCTTTCAACGGCAACGACATCTGGTGTAACAATTCTCTCAAGGATAAGCTGGGCAATCCGGTCACCCACGTTGATTTCGAAATCTTTTTCTCCATTGTTTATAAGAGCAACCTTTAAAATCCCTCTATAATCGGAATCAATCACTCCGGCTGTAGTATCAATGCAAAATTTCATGGCAAGTCCAGAGCGACCAGCTACTCTTCCATAAGTCCCCTCTGGAATCTTAAGCTTCAAACCAGTATCAACAGCATGTCTACCACCTTTCTTTGGAATAACAACTTTTTCTGAACTATGCAAGTCATAACCGGCAGATCCTGGAGTAGCTCTCACTGGCAATTTTGCTAAAGGACTATCCAAAATCACCTGAAAACTTTCTTGTGCCATCGTTATATGTTTCCTAATTTACATAGTATTTAAATTTTTAAATCAACGTTTATTCGGTGAAATATTTAATAACCCCCCCCCCCCCAATTCGAAA
>LSSL01000100.1:0-25982 GCA_001953115.1 Smittium mucronatum | reverse complement strand
CCCCCCCCCCCCCAATTCGAAAAGGTTAAATAAAAACATGCCGGAAAATACCTTTTCATCAAAAAAAAATTATCAAGGTAATTACAAAAGAGTACAAATAGATATTTCTATAAGATTGAATAAATAAGAGAAAATTTTATTGCTTCTATTCCTTGATTTCCAACACAGTGGTTATATATCTTTTTCTGAATGAAAACCAGTTCAAGTTCTAATCCAGAGTCCGATTCATTTTATTAGCCAACCTTCCTCAACAGCAATCATCTGTCTTCAAACACCCCGACCTTATTATTTCAATCCCATATACCCATTGGCCATCTGGTTTTTATTTTGTAACAAGAAAAATAAAATATTTTTTATTGGCTTTCTTTGTTTTCATTTCCAATGTTAATTGCCGCTGAAATTATTAGTTATCTGCATACCAATTTAAATAATCATTCAAATAAATAAACGGATCCAATTGAAACATAAAGCTACTAAAGTCCAAAAATAAAAAAATAACAAGATAGAGTCGTCTAGAAACATGGTGACTACCATTGCAGGTAGGTGAGGAATCCCTTTATGTAAACAGTTGGCTAACTGGCAGAGAAAAATACTGTTGTCTAGGGCTTTAATCATTATTTATTAATTTTTCAATTATACGTTTCCGTATAGCTTTTAAGGATTATATCATTCAATAAAACTCAACCTTACTGAAGAAATAAAAAAGATATCTCAGCTGAGACGAAATAGCCTTCTAAGGTTTGAGGGCTTTTGAAGCTCTTTTTTTCAAAAAAAAAAAAAAAAAAAAAGATTAAAATCTTCAAAAACCAATTTGATACTTGCAGGAAATGTAATGTAGACCGTGGTAATCATTTTAGCGAGCAAATATATTGGCATTTGTTGTTTATTTCAGAGGAAAGGTATTCAGTTGGTTTAACAAAGATCAAAAATTATACTAGCAATTATAAACTTAACTTCAAAAAAATCTCTACGCCTATATCTAAATGCACAGCTTCCAATCAAATTATTTCCAGAATTAAAAAAATGTGTATTCATTACTTCAATAATAGCGTAAATGTCGACTTTTTTACTTGATAAATTTGTTTGGGTGAAAAAAAAATTATCAAATTGAACTTAGTCAAAAAGGGACTAACACCGCGCAAAAAAAAAAAAATGAATAACACTATCATAAATTTAATAAATTGACTCAATCCGTTAAATTAAAATATGTTTTTAATTTATTATTTGAAATATTGAGAATTAGAATTGCTGAGCAATCTCATAAATATAAAAATTGATATCTGGAAAACAATTGGGCTATTTTATGATATTAAAAATTAATATAATATATATTGTGAATCTTAGTTGAAAAAAATGGTTTTAGAACCTGGGGTTATTTTGGGTATTAACATCTAAGTTTAAATTTTGGGATTTAATAATTTTAATAATCTAGTAAGCTTCTGGGTCAGTAAAGGTATAAAAAAGCTTTTCATTTATCGACCATTTAGTAATTATATTGTGGGAAATTTTGGTGCTATTTTTACCCTAGCCCATTTCCTAATTTTTTAAATGATTTTTTTGTATAAAAAATTTGATGGTAGGAGATGGACCGATCTTTTTATTAGGCTTGGTTTTGGTAGATAATTTGTTTTTTCTATAACATTTAAAACAGACTATTTTAAATTCGACCATTACTTTAAAGTATAAAAAATTATTGTCTAGTTTTTTTTCCTCATTTCTGTTAATAATAAGTAAAAAAATAAAATTGGACATAGATAAAATAACATTATAAACCTTTATAAAAAATTTATGAAATAAAAATAACATTTTTTAATATTATTCTAGTATAGATTAACAATTCTATCATACAAGAAAATGTATTTTTATTTCTCCTTAAATTAATTTGGACGAATAAAATGCAATAATTTATTTTATTCAAACTCGATTATATGTATGATTATTTTTAAATCTAATTGGAGAAATCTACTACTATTCAACTTTAATTTATATTATTTTAATATTTTTATAGATAAAAATAAATTAGAGGTTAAGGGGTATTATCTTTTTAATTTAACTTGGTTTCATATTTAACTAGCTTACAAAATTTTTTTATTTTAATATTATTTCATCGTGAAAAGATTTTTTTTATTTTTTTTATTGAAATTTTTTTAAATATTATATATAAAGATAATTTAAGATCTTTTTTCAGAAATATATAAGGCTATTCAGACTCAATGATTTCAAGTTTAGAATATTCATATGTTTAATATAATTTAAATATAAATTAGTAGATAAAAACTTTAAAAGTTTAAAGCTCATTTTCATATATATATATATATATATATTATCAATATTAAATTCAAAACATTGAAATTTAAAAAATATATAGGCAATCTTATTTTTTAAATACAATTTTTACTTGCGAAAAGAAATACATTAAAAATAATTTCTCTAAAGTCAAATTAGAGATTTTTTTGCTTTTTCTAGTTATTTGTGGTTTAAAATATTTAGAATATTTTATTAATGCTAAAATTGATTTTATTTTAGTTAAATTTTCTAAAAAAAAATACAACATATCTTATTTAAAAATATATATTGTGATTCTATTCATATAAAAGTAAAAATTTGTATATTTACTAATCGAAAGTTAGTGTTTAATTTAATTTAAATTTTTATTTTACTTGTGTTCAAAATTAAGTCCCCGTTAAAAAAAAATTTGATAAAGTTATTCCAATTTGGAAAAGTAAGCTAACTTTGTCAAAAATTTCAAAAAAAAAATAAAATAAATTTTTTTTGATAAATAATGAATTTTTTTAAAAAAAATTAGTAAAAAGCTTGTTGATACATGAAAAATAATAATAATAATAACAAAACAGGCTATAATTTTGTAATAATTTTCTCTATACATAGCTGTGGAATTAGTAACTGATATGTAATGTAAGTTTTTTTTTTAAAAAAAAGACATAAAAAATAATTTTTTTCTAAATTTAAAAGAATCTAAAGATAATTTTTTACAATGATTATTTGAAAAAACATTTAAAAATATATGTTTAACTATTAAATTGTTGTAATTTATATAAAAATTCCAAAATTTAGATATCTAAAATCATTGCCTGATCGTTATCCATATATGTAAAAAAAAAAAAAAAGACTTACAACTAGGTCGAAAAGTTTTTATTTGAAATTTACAATAGTAAAAAAAACATATACTCATTATGATGCTTTAATAATGAATTTTTTGGAATTTATATCCTTTAATTTTATGAAAGCTATAAATTTTTGAACTAGAATTGATTTTTATTTAATCGAATTTATTTATATAAATAACTTCGCTTTTTATCTTTCCGGTATAATTAAAATGAGGCGATATCATCTCAGGATCCAAAACTCATATATATATAATATTTATATATAATGATTCAGTATATTATATATTATAATAAATTTTTGAAATAACTTTAAATATCAGCCAATCAATCCATCTGCAATATCATGGGGGTTTTCAAGTAAATAGACAAAATTTTTCATATTTTCTCACTTTTTTTTAAATCGGAGGATAAAAAAGGTATTAGATAGACTATATCAGTAATTTGGTGAAATTTCGGTTGTTTTTTAATGATTTAATAAAATTTTGGAGCTTATAGTACTGTATACAGAAAAATTTAGATGTGGTGATTCAAAAAAGATCGCTTTTCTTAATTATAATATATATTAAATAAATGGTTTTTAGAGTATTTAGAGACTAGAAATTTTTTTAAAAAGTGAAAACCCCTATAAAATCGCACTAAAGGAATAAATAAATATAACTAAAACATTAAAAAATGCATTAAATCGAATTATCTATGACTTTAGTGTAAATATTGATAAATAAAACTATTTAATTGACACTAAAAAATATAAAATCGAATTAATTAGATATAGAAAATATTTGGAAGCAAGATGCCAAAAATAATTTGAAAAAAAAAAGTTAAATAGTTGTTTTCAAAGTTTAAAATCAAAAAATTTCGAGCAAATATTTTAGTTGAAAAATCATATTCTTCTATATTATTATTTTACAAAAAATCAAGCATTTTTACAATTTACACAGTATTTATTTGTATTTTAGTAATTTTTTTCAATATTTCTTATTTTTTTTCATTGATTTTTCATTAATAAAGAATCTATATCATTAGAGATGAATAACATCTTGAATATCTCACTCAATTATTCAATATTCACATGTTTTAAATTTAACTTTTCTATTTGTATTTGTATCTATAAATAATCTTTTAGTTATTTATTTTTGGTTATATATTAGGTGTGTAATGGTATTTTATCTGAATTTTTAGGTTTTATTCACCAAATAATGCTTTAAATTATTTTTTTATTTTTAATTTTTACGCTATACATTTACTACAGTTTTTTTGTTATATATATATATGAAAAAAAAAAAGTTTTTTTAATTTAGAAAGTAGCCCCAAATAATTTTATTAGTCTCAATACCTACCTATACTTTTTTATGAAGTTGATTAACGACAAAAAATTAAACAGGAAAGAGATTACTCTGAAAAATATTCCATATTTTTCTATTTTGGATTGGTGCGATGCATATAGATAAATCGCTATATTTTTATAGATAATTGAGGTTTTTTTTTTAACTTTATTGATTCCCTATAATATTTTTTTGAATTAAATTAATCAAAATATTATGTTTGTTGTGGTCTGGTATTGTGTAAAAGAAAATTCTTGGTGCGATTTTTTTTATAATAATAGTTCAAAGATAATATATTTATGGTTAAAAATCAATCTCACATCCTATTATTAACAATTGAGCGTTTTTATTCGATTGAAGATCACTTTTAACAAAATAAAGCTTTTTTGAATGTTATATAGTCATTTTAAGTAATTAATAATAAAAATACAAGAGATATTAATTAACTCGCAATAGACTCATCTAAATTTTTTAAATTAAAAAATTTCTCAATTGGATGGTCTTAAATTTCAAATTTATATGATGCGTCGCCAAAATATGATATCCTTTGAAAATTAAATCATACTTTTAAAACTTCGTATAACAACCGGATTATTTTTTATAAATTTATTTTTTTCTCTATCTTTTAATTTCTTTCAATCTCTATTAATTTTATAGATATTTTATCTCTTCAAATTAATATAAGATTAATAAATATCGAAAGATGATTAGAAAAATATATGAAACATAGAATAAAATAGAATAATTCAAATTTCAAATAATCAAAATATAAATAAACAAGTTATAATATCGTCGAAATTATTTTAAATTTAAAACGTCTAAATTTATCTCAGGTCTCAAATTAACTCAAAGAAAATAAATTGGATTGTGGTAATATTAAGGTAATTGAATATGATAAAAGATTATTATAATGTATTAAAACATTTATTTATTTTCACGTTTTATTAAAATAGTAATCATGAACTTCTAAATGAATATTTTTTAAATTAAATTCGACTTATAAAATGATATTATTATATTTAGAGCGAGATAATAGATTTATTGAAAAAATATCAAATTACGATTTATTTTAAGTTATCGATCCCGAAATGTTATGAATAAAAAAAGCAAAATCGATAATAATTTTGGAAAAAAAGACTTATATAAGTATATAAAGATCGTCAATATATAAATATAAGAATAAAATAAATTGATTAAGAGATTGGATAAGTTTGTGATATGTACGAATTATGATTGAAGTAGTGCTGGAAACAAAAGTGATGGAATTATGAAGCGATGGATTGAAATAGTGATAGAGTATTGGAATTTTGATGGTATGATGGATGTGTGTGACTATTTATAAGTTGATAAGTTGATATATGGTAGGTTTGATGGTTTTATGAGTTTTTTTTCATGAGTGTTAGATGTAGGTGTGTTTGGGACTATGGGTGTTGATTATTCGATTCTTATTGTCATAATTTTTATCGCTTTGTTTTTTGTTTTTTGTTTTTTGTTTTTTGTTTTTAAATTGTGTTGCTTTTTTTTTTGATTAATAATTTAATAAGTATATTTTTGAAGTATAATGTATTTATTTTTCTTATTTCACTTATTTTATTTATAAGTCTTTTTAATAAATTTAAGATTAATATTCATATTTTTATGGATTTATTATTTTATCAGATGATTTTTATTTTTATTTTTATTTTTGTTATTTATTATGTGTTCAAATAAAAAATCCTATTAAATAATGATATTCTTTATAATAACTTTTTATTTTTTTTAAAATTAATTAATGATATAAATAAAAATGAAATAGAAATTTTGTTGATTATTATTTTATATCCATTGATCTTAGAAAAATTCAAATATTAAAGAGCGGTTTTTTCTAAAAATTTTGGTATTCCTACTGACTTTCTGTGATGTATCAATGTAATCGATCTGGCCTTTGAGGTTTTTTTTCTTTAAGGTACCAGTATACATGCGCACAATTTTTTCTTTTCACAAAAGTGTAGCATCTGCAAAACAAATCAGTACAGTGTGATACAGTATCATTAGCAATTAAAATTCTATTTTTAGATAATGATGTTATGATATCCTTAAATGTTACAAAATTTAACCCATTCGATTTTTTTTAAAGAATATTTGAATTATCCGATTCAACTCTTCTGTATTTATTTTAAAAAAATCACTCTCATTGGTTGAAACGTATTTTAAATAAAATTTTCGTGAAATCGATGATGAAATGTTGCTATAAAACATTTTTCTGGGTAGAGAAAAAGGAAAAATATTAAGACCATTGTTTATTTTAATTCAAGCATCCAAAAAATCGAGCATGCTTGATGATTTCTAAGTTTGATATTTGACCTTAATTGTTCTATTAAATATTTCAAGACCGTTGATAATAGAAGAACCAAATATTTTATAACCCGATTATCAATTCAAATTATATTTGAAATACAAATATTTGATTTTGCCTATCATGTCACTAAAAATACTCAAGTTCCCACATTTAACTAAAAACAAATCCTTGGTGATATTAAATATTTCTTGGGTTGTTAAAAGATGAATACCCCATAAATCATTATAAAAAACTCTTTTAAACTGATTACTCTCTTTTTTAAATTATTTTCAAAAAGATTTTAGCAATGTGGAACCAGAAATTTGTTTTTTGATTGATTATACCGAATTCCTCAAATAAATTTGTTAGTTGTTTAGCAGAGTCCGATACTAATTTTCTCATTCTCCAAAGTAAATTATAGCTTTCTACTTGGATTTTTAAATTTTGAAGTGTCCATAAATATGAGTCCATATTATCTCTACTGAAAATTAAGATTGATATGAGGATAAATTTTTGGTTTATGTCTGTAACTCCTGTAATGATAACAGGATAATCTCCATATATAGTTTTGAATTTAGAGTCTATATGTAGATTATATGACTTTGATAAAAGTTTTATTCTGCTTTTTTGATGTTATTAACGCTTTTATATTTTCTGTATCTCTATTATAGTCAGCAATTTAAGGCTATTCAAAATCCCTCTCCCTATATTATTTTATGTAGTTTTCTTCGAAATTTTAAGTTATAACTAAGCTCACATTAACCGAATTATATTTATTACTATTCACTATGTTGTATATTTTGGTTATTCCAAGAATTATTACATCACTTTCGTTTTTTTTAATCGTACTAGATTTTACTCCAATACTGTAAAAATCCGAAAAATATTTTTTGTAATTGGGGTTATAGTCTCTATGAAATTTACTCTGATATTAATTTACTATGTATTTTGTAATTCTTCATTCATCAAACCTATCAAATCTCGCTTTGAAAATGCACTTAAAAACTTTAGAATTTAGCAGCGGTAATTTTTTTTTTTTTTTTGATTTCTTGGAATATTCAACCCTCGAAAAAATTTTTGATTTTCATATACCTCATTTTCGACCAAAGTACACTCAAAGATTTTAAAATTACAAATAAAAATAGTTTTATTGTTAAATTAAAATGCTTTATCTGCAATATAATGTTATAAATTCTCAATATGTATCTATTTAATTATTATATCAGTGTCATAAATTCAGTTATTTATCATTATATATTTTTATATTAACAATATAGTTTCCTAATTTGGTTTTTATAAACTTAATAATTTTTTAAAATTAAATTTATTTTTAAGATTTTTCTTTTTGGAACCTACCTAAATATATCTTTAGTTTTAGCAGAGTATAATTAATTCCACATTTATTGGATGAAAATTTCATAATTATTTACTTAAATTAATTTTGTTGGATAAATTTATATTTATTTTTAAAAATACAAATTTAAATGAAATACTTTCCTGTCTTTAATGTAAATTACAGTACTAGTTAAAATAATTTTAAAGTAAGATAAAAATTTAGTGGTTGGAGATAAAATGGTGAGAGAAAAATTTAATTAATATTAAAGTTTCTTTTAGACCTAACTAAATAGAAAATCATATATTCTTTATTTTGTTCCGCCGGTCTCTTTTCTTAGTATTTTTAGCATCTCTGGTGATTTTTCTTTTAGGTAATTTTTCCACTTAAGGAAAATCCCTTTTGTTTGTAATATTGGATTTGATGTTTTAGCTTCAGCTTTGCCTCTGTAAATTTTCCATATTTCTGAGCCATAAATAATCTCTATATTGGAGAGCTCTTATTTTTAATTCCTCTAAAAATTCGAATATAATGTCTAGCGCCATTATAATTGATAATCTGGTATCTACCGCATAATTCTCGCTAATAAATTTTCAGATTAGCTTCCAGGATTAATTAATCAATTTTTCTAAAGCCGAAATAAACATTAAATAAATTTTCTTTCTTTGATTTTCATAATATGAGTTCCTGTGCTTGGATAAAAATACCATTGTTAAACAGCATTGATTTTTCACCATTTATTATATTTTTATGAAAAAGCGATACAAATTTTTATTAAATTAAATTCAAGGTCAATTTTTTGGAATTTCATCTAGTTAAATTTCAGATCAATTTTTTTTACCAATAGAATCACCCTAATCTAAACTATTGGTTCCTTTCCTTTTTTGTAGTCATCTTTTTTTCCCAAAAATTTGATTAATTCACTTTAACGTTGGTTTTTTTTAATTTTCAATTTTTTAATTGATATTCTGGAGGAATTAAAGAATTATTTATAGAACCATCCAAGTTTCTGAATTCCAGTTGTGTTAAATATTATTGGATTGTTCCTTAAACTAATACTATATATAATTTGTTCTGCCATCTCATATCGAATCGCAGTTAGCCATAAACATACTTCAGTTTGACGTATTGTTAATATAAAGCCAATATTGATCCCTTTTTTTAAATTTTTTATCCCGAAAATTTCAATTTTTCATATGAAAAATTTGCTAACCCGGAATCATGTACCTGCTGTATCATATTTACTAATTTTTTTTTTCTCTTTATTCAATGGAAGAGAATTATTAGTATTTTTTATTTTTATTTTTGCTAGTAACATATCTATTCAATTTTCATTATCATTATTCATATTAGCGAATTATTGTTAAAAATTTAGATCTAATTCGCAAAATATGCGCTCATTTTTTCCAATAAGATCATCACATCATTTAATAAAGAGGGATTTTGATTATTAATAAACATTTAACAGTCCAGGTTCTCAGTTTTTTTATAAAATTCAATTGTGTCTAATTTTATTCGCGCTTTTTTATTGTTCCAAATAAATATATATATTTACCAATTTTATTAATTCTTTTTTTTTTTTAAATAAAAGATATGAGAAACTAAACATAGTTTTGACAGAATAAAATTTTCTATCTGTAGAACTTTCACTTTGAGAGATATTTTTTATATCCCAAAATTTCATTTTTTATCAATATTATTTCATAACACCGTTTGAGTTTCTTTTACTGCTATGTAATTGGATCTACCCAACCCCCCCCCCCCCAACCAAAATATTTAAAGATTTCAATTTTTGGAACGATTTTTTTATTAGCCAGTAGAATTTAGGTTTCCATATTTTAACGTAAATTGTTTTTTCCTAGTTTATTTTTTTATAAGGAAAATGAATTAATTTCCTTATGAACTCAAAAATATTCCAGAATAGATATGGATGTACTCTAGATTTCTTAGATGGGAATTTTTTTTATCTTATCTAAGTTTTTCATGAAATACAACATAACTTCAAGAAATTTAGCTCATTAACCCAAATCAAATTTATAAATCGATCAATAATTCCTAAATTGGCGATAATAATGCATTAATATTCAAGGAAATCCGCCCTCAATAAAAAAAGAAGCTTATTTTCCAAGAAAAGAAAAAATGAGATTTTTTTTTTTCAAGAAATAATACCGATATTGATTTATGGAAGTATTATATATATATCTATATTTTAACTTATTAAATAATTTTTCTATAAATTTAAAGATAATCAAGAGTAGGAAAATATTTATTTTTATTTTATATTTTGAAACTAAATAGGAAAATTTCGGCGCTTCTTTTAGTTTTAATCAATCATTTTTATTTATTATTATTAATGGTAAATCATCCACATTAGCCACCAATTTAAAATTTCCAACTATTATCGAGGTTTCTTTTATTTCCTGGTTTAATTATATTGTTAAAAGTTCCATTAATAAATTATACGACAAAGAGGATAATATATAACCATATCTGGGACCAATTTTAATGTATATCGACTGAGTTAATCTAAATTAATCTTAATTGGAGTTTTTCGAATTAAGAATAGGCGCCTGATCACATTAATAAACATTTTTTTAAAATTGAATTTTCTTAAAAATTTAAAAAAATAATTTCAGTTAACCATTTCATAACCCTTATCTTTTTCTAGCACTAATAATAACCATTGGTAGTATCCTGATTTATTCTACTATTCTCAGTTAAGAAATTATTAGAGTGTATATTATCAAAAATTATTCTTCTCTTAATAAAAATTATTTATTCCTATTTATCAGTTTCCCAATAAATATTTGAATTATTTTAGTGCTAATTTTGGTGTATATTTTTTCGGCTCAATTTGAAAGGTCTATCGATCTTTAATTTTTCAAGTCTTTTAAGGTATCTTGTTTATATATATAAGTTTAATTATTGAAAAACCACTAAAATCATTCCAATTTTTTATTTACAAAGCTATAATATAATTTTTTTAAAAAATTTTGGCACTTATTTCACTAATATTTTTATAGAATTCAAATATCATAACATCTGGACCTGGAGATTTATTATTATGTGAATCATTTATCAAATTTATTAACACATATTACTCTATATTCTTTTAAAGCTCAGATAATTATGCCACCACTAATATTTTTTTACACGCAGTAATATTACTGATATTCTTTCTGAAAATTTTCTTCCATTTTCAATCAGTTTGGAATAAAATATATAACAGATGTCTTTAATTTATACTTTATCATATTTTACATCACAATTTTCATCGATTAATTGGCCAATATAATATTTTTTTTCTTTTGTTTTAAGCAACCCAAAAAAGAAATTGTTTGACATTCATTTTTACCCGCTCATTCTATCGAAATCTTTTTATCAAAAATATCATAGATACTTTATTATTATTAATTATTTATTTTTCTGTAGAATATATTTGTTTTTTATTGAGTAATTTTTGGCATAGCTTGAATAATCTTTTTTACATTTGCATTTTACACACTGCAAATCTCTAAGTAAAGTGAATTCGATGTTTAATTATTTGATTATTACGGTGGTTATTTTATTTTTATCCAGTAATTTTGCATTGATTTTCCAATTATTTATATTATTTGTTTTTTCTTTTAGAAAATGATCTATTTTAAATGTAATAAAAATATGATCAGATAATTCGGCTTGGCCCATTTCCGTTATTTTAAATTTATTTATATTTCTTTTTTGATGCGAAAATGTGTTTAATTATTGATTTGAAACTACCATAGAACTCTTCCCAAATATAAAATATTTCATATTTTTTTAATAAAATAATTAAATTTTATATCCCTAAAGGGGTCATTAATTTTTCAATATTTTCCTATTATCTTTGTTTTTTTATATTTTGAGGAGACCTATTCCGCTTTTCATTTTTGAGCATAGTAGTATCTCACATTTTTATAGGTTCTTACCCATTTATTTTATTAATTATTAAGATATATTTAATAAATAATAATAATATTCTTAGATCTTTTTTTTATTTTTTAGATATAAATTTACGAACTTTATGTTTCTTTTTCTTAATTAGAGTGATATTAATTCTACCCTCGAAAAATTTGCAAATATTTTTAATAATGTGTTTTTCACTATAAATGATTTTTTCTGTATATTATGACCATGAGTATATTTTTTCCCAATATTTATAACTAAAATTTATTTCGGAATTTTTGATATTCACTTCTTTTATGCGTAAGGTATCCCATTCAAAGAAGCTTTTAAAAAATATAAAAAGTAACCGTTTTTTTATTTCAGGACATTGCTTTCATGTTTAAAATTTAAAGTTTTAGTTTTAATTTTATATATATATTGCATTAAATTTTTTGTTTTTGAAGGGTTCCCCTCTTTTTTTTACAAAAATTTGTAAGCTATACCAAATCCACTTTTGCTTCAGTAGAAACTTTCTAATTTGATATTTAATTTTCCTTAATTTTTGACTTCAATGATCCCGTATAGTCTTTGATAATTAGTGACAGAGTTTTTAAGACCTCACTAACTATCTTTATCATTTTCGGTTGAGGTATGTTTATTCATTTATCTTTTTTAGCCTTTTTTCTATTTTTAATCTTATTGAAAGTACGTCTAACATTAATATTTTTATTGATAAATTTATATAAGATTCTTAAAGCGGAGCTAGAATAAACATCCCTGTTCAATTTTTATGTATAAATCATAACCAATCCCAAGTTTATACTAGATAATTTTATATTAGGTGTTTTTTTATTGTTTTTTTACCGATATTATATTAATTCATTTGTTCTAATAGATGTTAGGTTTCATGGTTACGATTTTTAAAGGCGTTCTGTAAATAAAACTATGAAAGCCCGATTGGCTTGATTTAATTTCATCAAAATCCAGTTTATGAATACCCGAAAACTTAGTGGGTTTGTTTTCAACATCTGTTTTCTTTGAAATTTCTTCGCGAATAAATATTTTTATATATTTCTTGGGTTCGAGGCTCGTTTTTTTGTTTTTTTTTTTTGAGTTCTTTGGATTGATTTTTTCATATTTTAAAACTGTTAAATAAGTACTTCATCTGTTTTTTATAGCTCTTTATATTCTTTCTGGGATATTATTTAAAAATTATTCCGTTATATTAATTTATGTTAATATATTTTTACTCTTTGAGTACTCGGCAGCTTCCAATTTTTTTTCCTTTATACATTATGTTGATTTTTTTGGATTTTATAGATATTTTTCAGTTTAAAGGGTTTAAAAATAAAAATCCCGGAGGTTATACATTTAGAAGCGTAATTTGTTTTCACAGAATTAGAACAAAAAATTTTCATTTGACTCTTTTAATGAAAGCCATGACATAAGGCAGGATCCACATAAACACACCGTTTACCTTTTCTTATGATATGTACCTGTCTTATTTTTGAATACTGACGTCAGAATGTTTACTTTTTCATTTTTTCAATGATATAAGGGGTTTTATCCCTGAAAATTAGTATATTAGTCTAGTTTGGGCTTTGTTTTTTAAGGAAACTAAACTCTGTGGTATCCAATTATTTCATTCTTGCATATAAGCTAATTTTAAATAAGTATTGGTTTTTATTGTCAAATATATTATTATTTCATATCAGGAAAGAGAGAGAGAGAGTCGGAATGGAAATTTATTTTCAAATTTACCAAAATTTTCTATTTAATTTTAGCTAATAATTTTTTTTCCGTTTCAGATCAAATATTATTAATTTATATTTAGATATTTCAATTAAATTTTTATCTTTTTAAAATATCTTCAAGATTTGTAAATAATAGAGTGCTTAGCAACAATATGGTTTGTAAATTTGGACCCATAAACCTCATAAATTATTTTTTAACTACTTATCACTCTTAATACTTTGAATTTAATATCCGTAATTATGGTTTTTCTACAACTAGTTGGAAATGTTGAAATTTTCAGCCCGAAATTTTAGATAAAATTAATTTAAAAAATATCATTTATATATTAATTTGGATTATATTGCGCCTAAATTTAGCTAAATTTATTTTACAATGGGGGGGGGGGGTTCTCATCTAATTTATCCCAATTTAATATAATAAATATTTTAAAAATCAGTATATCTCGACCTTATTTGGTTTGAAAATTTCGAGCCTCGTATCTTTTTTTGTCTTTTTATATTCATTTATAAATCATAAGAATTAATTTGATTAAAAAAATATCACTAAAATATTAATTTAAATAGATCGAATAAATAGATGTTAATTTTTTTAAATATTATAATTTATTGATATTTTTATGTTTACGAAGAATTAAACCCCTAAGAGTGAAATAACTTGCCTTGGTTTAGGGACTTAATAGTGTACTTTTCGAAGATCACTAAACTAAAATTTCACACAGCATTTTACTATTCTTAGTTGCGAATAGTGGAGGCAGCGCACAGCGATTCGGAGGACAGCTATTCCAGAAGAGGATCATCTCGAAACAGAAGGAGCCGATTGTTTAGCACAGCTGAGACATATTCTAGTTCACAAGTCCAGAGTTAAACAGTCAGACTTATCTCAGCGTCTAACAGCTATTTGTAGGAAAGCCATGTCGATCAATCCCACGTTTGGGTAGGAGCCTAATTTTATTAATAATGTTAGAATTAGGCTCTGAATAGGAGCTCAGTAGATTCAATGAACTATTGTTCGTTGAAAAAGAGCCTAATTCTTGGCTGCGCGTAACCTCAGCCATCCAGCCCACCTGAAGCAATGCCAGGGGGGAGTCTTTCAGTTGTTAGATTGCACCCTTTTCCCGTAGTTACGCAGCTGGTAGTCCGGCAGAGGAGCATATTTCAATTTGGATAATATTCTTTTCTATACGATTTTTTTTTTTTCATATTTTTTTAGTAAAATTTTTAATGACGTTATATTACAATAAAATTACGTGATACAAAAAAAATATTAAGAATTAAACGCTAATATTAAAAAATATGTCTTGATAATGTCGTTTTAGCTCAAGCTTGATTTAGAGTGGATTAGCTTTAATAAAAAAAAACACCGAATCAATTTAGTTTTATTTTTTTAAAATATATATGATTTTAAACTGACTGTTTCAGTTTAATATAAAAACATTTGAACTTGAATAAATTGGTTATTATTGATATTTTATAAAATAGTGAAAATTTCTTGTTATTAAAGCTTTTTTTTTAGCACAATATTAATAGAATATATCCCAATTTTTTTGTAAATTTACAGAAAAATTTAAAATATGCCATGTTAAATCGATTTAGTGGCGTTAAAAAATATATAATGGTGATTAAATATTGTTATTTGTGTGTTAATTAAAATCTTGGTGCATATTTTACATTATTGGACAAAAAGTAATTTATATTGGACGTTTTATTAAGAGGAAAAGAATGTTCAAGTATCATCAAAAATGGAGCTTCTAGCATATATATATTTTATTTATAATAAATTTTGTTTAATCTTCATGATTAATATCAAATTATCTAGGTTTTTAAGAATGGATCTTTTTAAATTTTTTTTATCTTTTTGAAATAAATTTACACATGCAAATTTAGTTTTATTTTTTAAAAAAAATTGAAGGAAAAAAACATTAATAATTAGCTTAATCATACCAAAATTAATCCTCATTTTAAAAAAGATGAATATATGATATAATGGTGGATAGTTTTTTAAGTTTGAGAAAGTTATGAAATACTATATAAGGATAATGAATTATTTGCTATTGTGAAGGTAAGAATGTTTTTTAAAATTCTTAATTTGAAGTATGTTTTTTAATTTTAAAAATACCAAAAATGATATTTGATAACTAAAAAACCAAAAAATTTAAATGTCTACTAAAAAATTAATTTCGCCTTCAGTTTTTACAAGAATATTTTATCTCGTTATATATATATTTTACCGGCGAATTTAATCAGAACTAAATAATATTATATAAAGGTATTAAATTTGAAAAATATAGCAAAAAATATGACGAATAATTTTTCAGACATAAAAACTATTATATATTAAATAATTGATTCTTTAGATTTAAACCGAATCATTCAATATTTTTGTATTAAAAAATACGTTTTAAAGCGTATTAGTTTAAAATAGTATGGTTTAAACACAAAAAAACTTCATCCATGTCGCTAAGTGGTGACGATTTATTTGTTATATTATCGTTGAAATATTTGAAAGGCCAAGATTTTAGGATTTTGGGATTTGCGAAAATGAGGAATATTTGAAATAAAAATATAGAATTTCAATTTTTTTTTTTTTTTGGTCCGATATTTTGAGATTTTTTAATAATTTTTTGAAGTTAAAAAATGTTGCTATTTTTGCTTGTTGATTTTGCGGATAAAATATTTATCATCATTATTTTATTGACCATTATTTTTATACTTTTATTTAATTTTGCATCAAATTTTTAATTTTTTTCAATTTTTTTATTTAAATTAATCATATATTTAATTTTAAGGACATCATAATGGAAAAATCTCCAATTTTTTAAAACTTATTAGAAATACACGTAAATTCAATCCGTTTTCATTAATACTTTAAAAATAGCCAACTCATAATATTTTTGTTTATATTACGCGCAATTTTTTTAATTGGACAATAATATTTGCACAATAAATTAGAAAAATTATAAAATCAAAGCGGTTTTTTATATAAAGATTTTCATGATAAATAAACACTTTTTGAGTATA
This sequence comes from Smittium mucronatum, assembly GCA_001953115.1. Classification (NCBI taxonomy): domain Eukaryota; kingdom Fungi; phylum Kickxellomycota; class Harpellomycetes; order Harpellales; family Legeriomycetaceae; genus Smittium; species Smittium mucronatum. Next base: position 9,207 of record LSSL01000100.1, on the reverse strand, counting down.
ATTTTTGGATATTATATTTTTTCAATTTAATATATATAAATAGCTATGTAGTAAAATGTATGGGAAACTAAAACCAATTCGTTCAAAAAGGTGTAAAGCGATAATCTTATATATCTCTTACAATATTAGTATATCTATGCAAAAGTAAATTTCTGAAAGATGAATGGTGGCATATTAATACGATTCTCTAATGAAAAGAGAAAATAAATTAAATATGAAAGGACTAATAAATATTAGAAATGAGAAATCCCGATTTTTTTTAATACGTAATACATGAAAATCGATTAAAAGCCAAAAATGAATATAATTGAATTGTTTTCAAAATAACAATATGACGATAAAACCAATAATATTGTATTATTTAAAAGTCGATTAGATTTATAAATCGGCATAAGCTGCATTTAATTGTCCAAATGATATATTTTGGACGTGTGGTTGGCAGAAAAAAACCGATGAAAACACAGATAGTTTTATTATTATTAAAAGGAAAAATCGATGGAAATTAGTCATAAAGTTATGAAATATACTTTTTTTAAAATGTTTTCTGTATCTTAATTTACCGTAAGATTTAAATACAAAACAAATTTCAAAAAAAAAAGAAAAGGAAATTGTATATATATTTGCAAAAATTGATGTATAAATCGACGAAATGTGGCTATTATTACTTCAAAATTTGAAAAAAATAAAAGGGTTTATAGTCGGAATTGTTTTCTTAAAATTTGAATCAAAGAAAAAGGATGTTGATTAGAAAATAATGCATATTTTCTTTGGATGTTTTAAGCTGTTTTTAATCCAAAAAAAAATAAATTAGCTGAAATTTGCACTAATCGTAAGACGAATTAAACACAATTGAGGGTCTATTATATAAAAAATTAAAACAAGGTACACAAATGACTGTATTGATTTCGAAGTTTTACAATACAATAACCAAGAAAAATAACCATAACCATAAAAAAGCAAAAAATGGAATTTTATCAATGTACATATTTTTTTTCCAAAATCGTAAATTATTATAGAAGGATTTAATTTTAAATAACAATAATTGTCATTTTCAAAAGAAAAAAAACGAAACTTTATACAAGATTCTTTTTATAACCAGACTGATTTTTGTTGATTTTTAGTACTTTTTTGTTGATTTTTTACTTTAAATAAATTAAATGCAATATAAATAAAATACCGCAGAAAAAGTGTAGATGAGGGTATAGGTGCTAATTTTATATTTAATGCTAAAAAAAAAATCTAGGTTCAGATAAAGACTCATTTGCGAAATAAAATAAAATGTAAATTAAGTGGATTGATTCGATACAGAAATTTTGCGGAATGCCAAGAATATGCATATAAAATCGTTTATATATTGAAAAATCAAAATTTACAAAATGTAAAAAAAGGAAATTGTAATTTAGTCTTGTATTTAATTTTATGCATAAAAAAAAGAAGAAAAAAAAGAGCAAGATGTATAAATATAGACGCTAGATATCACCTAAAGGGAAAAATGAAGAGATGGATTCTGTTTTTATTTTTTTTTGTTGATAAAAGTGATGTCTTTCTAAACTTTATAATTTCTCAGGTCCGGAACTTTGACGTATTCTTGAGATTTTCCATATTTGGTGAGATTTTACATGCAATGTTATTTCTGAACCAAAGATTTTCTTTTTTTCACACCCCCCCTCCCGCTCTCCATCTTTTTATATCTTTTCCCCGGTATTTGAAAATAAAAGTAGGAATCGACGAGTTTCTTGAAAAAGGATCCAAATTTTTTTTTAAAATTTGTCGAGAATCCGTATCGGTACTCCCCCTTTTTTTTCTCAATCGGAGCCCAAATCCACGACAATTAATTATTAGTTTGCTACGAAATTCGAATTTCTTGTCGGTAAATAAATTTATTTGAGTATTTGGAAAAAACCGTCTCCCTTATATAGCCAAATATTGATGCCGATTCTGTAGATCTTTTTTTTTTTTTTTTCATTGAAACTGAAAATGTGTTTTTTTTTTTGTTGAGCGTCGACCTGTGAATTTCATCCGAAAACAGGTATAATGTCGAATGGTGCAATTTACTTGTTATTAAAGCGGGTTGTGAAGTTCTATTTTTTTTATGGGTCGACCAAATATTACTATTTTAGGGGGTTATATGCTTGCTTATCGAGAAACCATCTAATAAATATTTTAATACAAACACTCTGGAAAAACAAAACTAAAACAAATATATTTATGGTTATTGACGGTCAGTACATGTAAATGGGTTGAGGGGGGTTTTTTTTTTGTTTTTTTCCTGGAATAAACGCCAATAATCTTGAATTACACCACAAGAGATGTTTATTCAGGCATTGTATGAAAATTTATTCAAGATTTTAATAGTTTTTTGAAGTCTGAAAAATACAATTAGTATCAGGACGTGTTGAAAGAACCACTAAATTTTATAACACAAGTGGTTACTGATAATGCAACAATAAAATTTAAATAGCTATAGTGGCTTTTATACTTTTCTTTTATTGATATTTAAGAAGTCAATTAAAAGTGGATGGAGGGGGAATGGTATTACGACAACAATGAAAATTTGACAGAATTGAAAGCGTAAGAGCCCATATATATAAATAAATAAACTAAAACTCGGCTTAGAACTTGATCTTAATATGTATTTTATCGCATGTTTATATGATTATTAGAAAGATTATACCAGTCAATCAAAAGTTATATTTAGAATAATAGCCATGAATTCATAAAAGGCAACTTTTTTCTTGAATTTTTTTTATTGGGGTTTACCATACATCCGAATCCAATCTCTGGTACATATCGGGCTAAAACATTAGATTAGATACAAAAAGAGACTATTAAAGCAAGAAATGTTGGTAAATACGAGATATATATATTTGTTTTTCCGCGCAAATAAAACATAACTAGGTCAAAGGGGGAAGGGGATCTAGAATTATAAATGGACATGGTGGATTTATTATAAGGATGAATTCAAGTTCAGATTCCTGCTTTTTTCAGGGTGCGATTTAGTGCTTAAAAGCAATAAACCAGCACTTTTTGATTTAATTAGACTTGCAACTTTTTCGGCATTGTAGAGTTATAGACTTTTCTGCCGAGTGGGGTGGGGGGGTTCTTTTCTCCAAACAAGAAACCTCGTTCCTGGGAAATGTTCAAGCTAGTTTTTTTTTTAGAGTGTTTAAGAGCACAAAAGCTCAAAAAACAACAAATTTCAAATATGTATATATGTATTTGAATAGAGGATTGAGGGAAATCAATCTGGTATTTCAAGTCCCAACTATATATATGTTCATATGCTACTAAACGAAGATTTTAGAGTTCTGGATACAAAAGCTGCATTTTATCACTTTTATATTGGATAATATATTGTAAATGGGTTATTAAATTTATAGATCAAATAAAACGCAAGTTAGGTACAAAAGTCACACTAATAAAATTTTCTTAAAAGAATAAACTTTTTGTGGCAATAGATAGTGGAATAAGGATCAAAGCATTTTGGATTCGTATTAATAATTTTTTTTTATAAAAGTCCCTAAAGTATCTTGCAATTAAAAATTCGCGATATGGAAGCATTGTTTTAGTTATAGATTGGCTGGTAATGGGAGCGAAAAAGGTAGGGGTTTATGCGAGAGGTGTGGGGGGGGGGCGGGGGGAGGAGATCGAGTGTAATTAATGTTTCGAATTGGATACTTGTTAAATGCTGATACTTTGGCCGAGTTTCAATCAGATTTGCATAAAGTTAATTTCATGTTATGAAAAAAAAAGGAAGCGCAAGTAACTAATCATATATATGTCCTGGAACAAGGAATAAAACTTTTCTCCAACATGAATCAGGATTTGGTAAAAAGATGTTTTATTGGGAGCGGAGGTACGGCTGGTGCATGATCCCTGCCTCCAAATGGATCATATTATTCATAGCACGGTGATGATCAAAGGAATCGGATTGAGATTTACGGGTTTAAAATCGGATGTTATACTAAACAAACCAGATCCCCAATAACCCCTCCCCCTTTTTAGCAACCAACAAATACCGAAAGATATCCAGCTTTTTTTTCAATTAATGGGATATATCCTTATTTTCTTTTTTTGGGTGGGGGGGGGGCAGTGACTATTTTCAATGTGGATATTAGATGCAAATATTCGTAGATTTCAGAGTCTAGCGGCCGTTGGAGAAGCAAAGTTAAATTTTTACAAGGGGCTGAAGGGCAATGGTATTGGAGATTTCAACCACATCCCACTCTCCACCCCCCGTGCTTGATAAGGAAAAGTTTGTGGGGGAAGGGGAGGGGGTAAATCAACAGGATGTTCAAAAAGTGGTCTATAAATATGCTACAAGTCTGGGCAGTGAAAGAGAGAGGGGTTCCAATTGGTGGGACTGACGAACAATGTCTCCAACTAGAACAAATCATAAAGAGAGCAGTTCCTCTTTCCCTCTCAAAAAAAATAAAACGTCAATTTGAACTGAAAAATGGCCATTTTCCAACCCAGAATCAAATATGCCGATTTTGCAAGAATTCAAGCATTATTCTTTTATTTTTTAGACAGGAAAAGATATCCCCTGTACAATTACAAAAATACCGGGTTTGATTAATCCCAAGCTGCCAACTAACTAACCAACCAACTGCAGTTTAGAGGCAAACGGTAACTGACGGGAATTAAACCATATCCCAATATCAATAACACAAGAAAAAGTGGCATGATTAATGGACAGATCAAGCACGCTGAACTATTTAAATCACCAGCAGCGCATATTTGATGCCAAAGGGGGCAAATTTAAAACGAGCAACAGTTAGAAAACCAGTTTTTTTATTTAAAAGGGAATTAAAAAATCAACGACACCCTTTTTATTTCCAAAGAGGAACGACAAAATATTGGTCCGTTTACTCTTTTTATAAACCTTATTCCGCCTTTAAAAAAACGGTCTTGGTTCGTGATTTGCTTCATCTATTCGCCCATTTGTTGATTTCCGGAATGGATTGGTTTGAAAAAAAAAAAATTCCTCTTTTTAATCGCGAAAAGGATGTCGAGTATTGCCGTTTTTTTTTATTGGGAGGGAATATGCACAATATCCCCAATGCTGGCTGGTTGGGGAGGTTGAGGTGGTCGGAGGGTGGGGAGGGGGAGAGGGGAAGGTGGTTGAATCTATCCAATGGCATCAAGTGTGCTATCAAGCATGCGAATGATCAGATGGGCTGCTGATGTACGTGCCACCCAGATCCAATCATTGCACGAGATGGCGGATCTCGAACGTCAGGATAAATGGGAATGGGCGAATTGCAGCCGACCACCCAGACACATCAATATTACCAAGGTCTCCTCCGACTCCGTTTACCCCCCACTGCACTAGACTCGCATTGATTGGTGAGCGGTGGTGGCCTATTAATAATTCCAGACTTGAGCTCATAGGCACACTAAAATTACATTTCCGACATGAGTTGGGATTATGTTTTGATTGGCAGGTTCGGGTGTAGGCAAAAAGCAAGCACTGAACGTGCTGGTAGTGGGCGGGCTAAAAGCTGGGCGAGTGGAGAGGAAAAACGACAAATATGTATAAATACAACTAGATCCAGCATTCTATCAAAAAAACCTGCAAATTTCGCGATTTGTTTTCTAAGAGTGTATTCTAGTTTTTCCTTTTAATTTCCCGCTTTTTTTATACTGAGTTTCTTTTCGCGATATCCCGAGTACATCTTTTCAATTTTTTGCTTTTTTTAATACCGACTCGTCTCGTTCCTGTTCCTTTAATCTATCCAGAATGAAAAGAGGTTATTTTTACTTTTATTTCTCCCCTCTACAATTTTAACTTTTTACATGTAAAAGTCCCTTCTTCTATTTATCCCATTCACGCGTACATTTATGAATATTACCGTACCTCTTTTAAATAAATTCAAATAAAGAAAAATACCCCCTTGTTTATTGTTTTACCTAGCTTCTAGAAGTGCACCTGGAAAGTCTGCTGCTCCTCCCTCTCCCGCAAAGGAGACTGTTTCCAAAAAGAGGAAACTTGAAGGAAAACCCGCAACTACCCAAAAACCCGCCCCCCTCAAAAAGAAACCTGCAAGCGCCCCTCCCTCCAAACCTAAACAAAAAGCTCAAATACAAAAACCCACCCGCGTTTCCTCCAGATTACCAAAATCAGTTAAAGAGTCTAAAAAGTCCAATGCCACCACCACTACTGCAAAAGGTTCTAAAACCAAATCTGCCCCCAAGCGTATCATTGACAAGAAATTAGCGTCTGCTCTTCAAAAGAGCAAGAAATCCATCTTGAATCCAAAGAGCAAAAGTTCTATTTCGAAACCTAAAACCAAGAGTCCAACCCTAAAGACCAAGAAATCAGACTCTTTATCAAAAACTGCAAAATCCCCTAAATCTGGCTCTGTAAAAAAAACTGAAAACGTTCCTGCCAAGAGGAAACTCGCTAAATCTGCCAGCAAACCCGAAAGTGCTCCTAAACCCCCCAAAGTCGCTAGAAAACCCAGAGTTATCAAATCTATCGACGATCGAATTATCCTGCCCCCTCCTGCCGTCCTCAGAAAGTTTGTTGTTCGCAAGGGCACCCCTGAAATTAACTCGCTGCCCCAACTCAATTCTCTTGTTGGTTCCGTTATGGTCTTTGGAAACGGCGATTGCGGTCAGCTCGGTTTAACTGATGATGTCCAGGAACGGAAGAAGCCTTACATCCTCTCTGTTCTTGAAGATAAGGGTATCGTCGATATTGCTTCTGGTGGTCTCCACAATATTGCTATTACTAACCAGGGCAAGGTAATCCCCTCTTTCCTCCTCTGAAAATTTTGAAATTTATCTGTTTTTCTTTATAATTTTCTTCCAAGCGACTTTTATTCATGTCTTTTTTTTTTTTTTTAGCTTTGGTCATGGGGCTGTAATGATCAAAAGGCTCTTGGAAGATCCGGCGACGAATACGTCCCAATGCCTGTTGAGGGTGTTGATGACCTGGTTTTCGTCAAAGTCGCTTGTGGTGATTCCATCTCTGTTGCTCTAACTAACGATGGTTCGGTTTACACTTGGGGTACATACAGAGTAAGTATTTTTTTTACCTTTTCTTGCTTTTGAGTTCATTGAATTCTCTAATTTTCTTTTTTTTGTTAGAGTTCTGAAGGAATCATGGGTTACTCCGACGAGACCAAAATCCAAGATTTGCCCAAAAAGATGGCCATATTGTCAAACGTAAAGATTTGCGATATTGCTACTGGTGTTGATCACGTTCTAGCGCTTTCTACAACCGGTGATGTCTTTTGCTGGGGTAATGGCCAGCAGGGTCAACTCGGCCGCAAAGTCATTGAACGCCGCAAGAAGGCCGGTTTGCATCCCGAAAAACTATCCCTTAAACGCATCGTCCACATTGGTTCCGGTGCCTACCACAGCTTTGCCATCACTTCTAAAGGCGAACTGTTCTCTTGGGGTCTCAACAACTTTGGGCAGTGTGGTCTCAATGTCGCTAGTGGTGGTGACGAACCCGTCGTCGAAGTACCAACTGAGGTTGGCACTTTGGCTGGCCAGAATATTGTCCGTGTCAGTGGTGGTGAGCACCATTCCCTCGCTATGACCTCCGATGGCGAGATTTTTGCTTTTGGTCGCTCCGACTCGTTCCAAACTGGACTCCCTCTCGAAACGATTGAAAAGTTTGCCCAAGAACGGGAAGCCATATTGCTTGAAGCTTCCAAGAAATCTGCCAAAAAGAACATCAATGCCACTACCACTGAATCTGAAGATTCAGCCAATACTGCTGATTCTGATGCCGCTTCGTCCAGCGGATTCAAAAAGATGGTCCCAATTCCTACCCGCATTCCTAACGTGCCCAAATGCCAATTTTTCTGCTGTGGATCTAACCACAATCTCGCCATTACATCTTCAGACAATAAATTGTACAGTTGGGGCTACGGCGAAATGTTGCAGTGCGGCAACGGCGAAGAAGAGGACGTCACAGTGCCGACATTGGTCACTGGCCAGAAAATCGAATCCCGTAGAATATATTCTGCATCCGCTGGTGGTCAGCATTCAGTCATTTTAACTACTCTCTCTGAAGGCGCACATATACCATCACCACAACCTTCATCTTCTTCCGTCGCTACTACTGTCTCTCAAGAAGATAATAACACTCCTGCAGCCGATATCAACCAGGAAACACCCGCCACTCTAAATAATGTTCCTCTAATTGCAGATACCACTAGTAGCACTCTTTTGATCGAGAATGGCAGTGGTTCCAGCAACAACAACAGCAGTGACCAAACCCATGCAGTATCAGATACTGCATCTAGCAAACCAGATATTCCAAGCAATAACGAAGCAGTGCTTTTGGGTCACGAAACTACCTACTTGCCATCAGCCCAATCTATCACATCTACTGCCACTATAACTGCCACTTTTTCAACTGCAGTTCCAACCGATTCTAAACCAAGTACTGCTGCGCCCAGTGCATCTCTACCAGCACCAGTGACCTTGCCTCTACCTCCAGTTCATTATGGATCAGCTGGCATTATCAGCGAATCGCTATCGCTTGAATCGAACGGGTCAGATGCACCAAGCAGCCTTGATTTTGCATACAGCGAGGCAGCGAGTACAGTTCACGAAGACGACAACGACAGCAGCAGCGGAGTTGTCAGCCAGACAAAACTGGTCAGCAACGAACTGGATGTTACCAGTAGTACAGTGCAACAAACTGAAACAACAAACAATTATTAAAAACCGCAAAAGACATATAATATAATATAGTAGTAGTAATAGTAGTAGTTTCGGTTCCTTTTCTTTTTTTTTTCCGTTTACACAAACAACACTTCTTTCCCCGTCAAAAAAATTCTTGTGTGGGGGATGATTTTATTATTAATTTCCAATATATATTTCCAAAAACACTAAATAAAAACAGTAGGCACAATTTATATCTAAGAGATGGGGATTTATTTTTGGGGAGGGATGGTAGCGGGAATCAGTAAGGGAGGAGCCGGTTGAGGGCACGGGTCTGGACATGGTTGGAGAGAACGGTTTTGCCGAGCTCGCGACGACGACTACTGCGCATCTTGCTGTTGAGGTGCTGTTTGCCAGCAGGTTTGCGCTTGAACAGACCGCTGGCAACGCGTTTCCAGCGTTTAGCAGCACCGGTATGCGTCTTCAATTTGGACATTTGGCGGGAGAAAATAGTTGCGTAGTTGGCCAAAAGCGGGGTTTTGAATGGAGCTACGGCAGCCACTAAAGAAGCAGCAGCGG
>LSSL01000099.1:40658-60694 GCA_001953115.1 Smittium mucronatum | reverse complement strand
CTCCTGTTTCTAGATGGTCCTCCTCTGGAATCGCTGTCCTCCGAATCGCTGTGCGCTATCTCCACTGCTCCCAACCAAGAATAGTGCAACGCTGTGCGCTGTCTCCACTGCTCCCAACCAAGAATAGTGCAACGCTGTGCGCTGTCTCCACAACTCCCAACCAAGAATAGTACAACGCTGCATGAAATTTTAGTCTAGTGTAAATCGAAAAGTACACTATTAATCCCCTAAACCACGGCAAGGTATCTCACTCTTAGGGGTCACAACAACCCATCAAGCAAATAAAATAAAGCCCAATTACCCCCACCACCTATCGCGCAAAAACAATAATTATTGATAAGATTATGAAATGGGTCAAGACAAATGAACACTCTTGCTTAAATTGATACAAATGTACTGGAAAAGGTCGTTTAAAAATAGAGAGGAAAAAAATGAAATAAGTTTAAAAATTATTGAGACAATCTATCTCTCAACATTTGGTCGAGTTTGCTTCCATCGATGTAGAACTTTCTGATACCTTCGCTGAGCTTTTCAACAGCCATTTGATCCTCGTTGTGTAACCATCTGAATTCAGCTTCGTCGAGTGTGATCTTTTCAATCGGGGTTTGCATGGCAGTCTCGTGAGTCAATTTGACTTCCAATGGGGCAACAGTATCCTGGAGTTCCTGGAGATAGTTGGGAGAGATGGTCAAGAAATCGCAACCAGCGAGCTCTTCGATTTCACCAGCACTTCTGAAAGAAGCACCCATGATGACGGTCTTGTAGCCGTGTTGTTTGTAATAGTTATAGATCTTCTTAACGCTGTGAACGCCTGGATCATCACGAGCTTCATAAGATTTGCCAGTAGAAGCAGCGTACCAGTCCTTAATTCTACCAACAAATGGAGAGATCAAGGTGACACCAGCTTCAGCACAAGCAACAGCTTGAGCGAAGGAGAACAACAAAGTCATGTTACAGTGGACGCCATATTTGGTCTCAAGCTCATGAGCAGCTTGGATACCTTCCCAAGTACTGGGGAGCTTAATAAGGACTCTTTCTTTGCTAATTCCATGAGATTCATACATCTTGATGATTTCAAGTGCCTTCTTTACGGAAGCCTCCTTATCGTAGGATAGTCTAGCATCGACCTCAGTGGAAACACGGCCAGGAACGAGCTTCAAGATCTCAACACCAAAGTTAGTGAACAGTCTGACGTTGGCGAGTTCAACTTGGCTTTCAAGTCCAGTGGCATTGGCCTTGGCGTAGTTTACAGCCTCATCGATAAGACCAGAATATTGTGGCTTGGAAGCGGCAGCCAAAATAAGAGAAGGGTTGGTGGTAGAGTCAGTTGGCTTGTATTGAGCAATAGCCTCAAAGTCACCAGTATCGGCAACAACGGTGGTAACGGCTTTAAGTTGTTCAAGGACGGTGGACATTTTTACAGGAGTTGAATACAATAACTAGGTAATCTACCCTTTTATTTTAGGAAAAGTATGTTTATTTATACTTGAGAGTGAACTTTGGAATTATTTAGCGCTTCGATATTTTCGAATGGATGGGTTTTGCGTGTGTTCAAAGTGATATAATGCATCGGTTGGACTGGAGATCAAAAAATAAATTCAGATAATCTCATTTCACAATTGGTGGAGACTCTGTGTGAACAAAATCATTAGCTTTTTGGCAAATTGAACAAATTAATTCCTTAATTATTGGCGAATAGAAATATGGCTTAAATACATGTTCATTTCACGATCCAAAAACATTTGATGCAATTATGCTACATATTCGGTATTATTAATAATTTGTAAGACTATAAAGCATGAGCCTAGAGATCTTGGGATTGGTTATATTTGTCCACTACTAGGTTTGCTTTGGAAAGAGCCTAATGGAAGAATCACATTCTGATGATAAATACCATAGGTGAACATTCAGTAAATAGTCTGAGGACAATTTACCCAATTATGATCCTTTTTGCATATACACTATATCAGAAATACTAAGCTTCGAAATAGATGCGTACTTTGGATGGAATTTACAAAAAGCGTTATTTATGAGTCGGTCATTTACTAATCTATATCTTTTGCATACAGAAGCCTAAAGAAGAATTATTTATTTTATTTTTATTGGATAAGGTCTCGTTCATGAATAAAGTCATGATTATCTATTTCATTTTTAGAATGAATTTCGTCTCCGTTTATACCATCTTTTTCTTTTCAAAGGCCAAATTTAACTCTTTCAGGAATAGCTGTAAAAAATGGCTCACAGTTTTCCAAAATCAAAATGGCCTAATAAAAATATTCACTGACAATTGAGTTAATTGTCGAAATCTTAAGTAAGAAATAATGAGGTTTGCGAATAGGAGTGCTTTTTTTGGACCATGGAGAGGTTAACAATGCATATATCCCTAGATCATTATTCGCTGATTATTGACATCATCCTGATAGGTATTGATGGTTGGTCAAACGAGAATTCAATCCGGGCCCTAGAAAACCAAAGGGAAAATCAGATTGGAAAAAAATGCTTCGAGTATTACATTATTAACAACTCTAAGATTCTTTATTAATAATGATATTAACCCTTTCAGGGCCAATATACAATAAAAATTCCGTGATACAAAAAAAACAAAAAAAAAAAACAGGGCCAATAGTGCAAAGAATGGCTCTCAATTTTAGCTCAACGTTATCATTAAATTGATAATATTTGTATACTATTGGATATATTGAGAAAATTTACCAATTGGGATTTTTAATGCAACAAATAGGAGCTAGACACAAATTTGGGCCCGGAAAAAATTAGCTTATTATTTAGGGCCAGTGGTACAATAATGGACTTCATTTTTCTGCCAGTAAAAACTATTAATTTAAATGCATCTTAATAATTGATTTAATTTCTGCTACCTTTCAATAGAAGACCTTGAACTCTACAAATGAGAGCTCAAGTGCTTTTGAGCTTGGCTAGAGTTAACCATTCGAGATCCACAGCTATTGTTTTATTATCTAAAAGCCTAAACTGCTTTGACTGTGGTTAAAAATTGTGTCAGGACTATTGGTACAATACCAATTGACATCTGGACATTTCGTATACTTTTTAACCAATAAATATAAAATATCAAAATCTAACTTTTTTAAAGCATGGTTTTAAAAAACATGCAAATATCATTTGTCGAAATCATCTTAATTATACAAGATGATAGGAAGAAAAAGTAAACGAAATGGTAGTATGCAAACAGTCATGTAACCGTTAAAAACACCAGTTATTATACTGTATCGAAGGATCGATTTCACGATGAAATTTCTTGATTATTTTGTCTCTAGTATTGTTTACATACTCTGATTCGTATAAGTCTCTAAAAAACCATTTGTCAAAAATATTAGAAAGCCAATAGAATGTAAATTTATCAATGTGGAAATCAGAGTAGCATGAATATTGGCCATAAAAAATGGCACAGTTAATTCTACCTGGGCCTAAAAAGGCTCAAGTATTTTGATTTGAATTATAGGTAAATCGCCAACGAGTTTTCAAAAGGCTATTCCAACACATTGCAGCCAATAAAAATTCATATATATATTTGCATTTGAAATAAATCAAAACATTATGATAAAAGTATACAACCAGTTATCACTCATACACAATCTATGCTTGAGAACGAGTGGTGATAGAGCCATAATCGATAGTGGTAAAACATTTTGGGATGGTAGTACAAAAATGGTTCTTAATTTTTGGTTAAGAACATGCTTTAAGCATTAATCTCCTGTATAATCGCTTTAAAAATATTGGTTGTCAAATAAAAGATGTGTGGGCCCGCAAATAAAATCGAAAAACTATTGAATTCTGAAGGGGTTTGACATTTTCCCGCTTATTTCTCTATTAATGAAAAAAGCGCAAAGGTAATTAGTATCCTATTTTTGATTTCGAAATTTACTCCACGACTTCTTTATGCCCTTGGTATCATGAAATTCAGAAATTGAGTGATATAGTCCCCACGAACATCTTGAGTTTTCGGTTTGTCGTCTATTCAATGAATGTGAACATATCAATACCTATAAAAAGCTGTAAAACACCTGGCTTATTTTTATTTATTATGGTTGGTGGAGATTGGTTCATGCGTGAGTATGTGAATCTATAAGGCAATAAATAATAATGTCCCGATAATGTGTCAGTCATGCTAGTGATAATAAAACTAAAATTGATAACTCTTTCTGGCGTAAAATCTTTATATTTCTTTTTTTTTTATGGCACCTCTACTTTAGATTAGATAAATCGGTGTATTAGCCCAAAAAAAATTGTATAGAGGATGAGGATCGTTTGTTTTCTCCCTTAGTTTCAAATTGGTCAATTGCTTTTGTGGTCTTGGTTCTGAGTGAATTAATTGAATATGAATAGCTGCTTAATAAAATTCCGATATACAAAAAAAAATGAATAGCTAATTAATCCAATTAATTCATATGTTTTGATACAATCTTCACCATGCCTTAAATCACACAACTCACATTTGCAGAATAACACATGCTCCATATTTTTCAAAAAACAAAAAACAAAATATAAAAGTTGGTTATTGTAATAATATTTTCTTATTATACATTACAACCTAAATATTTAACACTCAACGATTCAGATAAAAAGTGAATGGGGGTAAATAATTTTGACTTCATCAACCCCCTCACCCCACTATATGAGAAAACAGATATAACTATCCACTAATAAGTTACACGCACCTGCATCAACTGGACTGCTTTTCACAATTTAACCCTTACCCACTGCTTACGCAAGTATTAATAATTACACTTTTCTGGTTTGAAAACGAGTTAGCAATTAAAGATAAAATCAAACTTGTTTAAAGGGGTTTTCAATGTTAGTGACGACACTTTTCATTTTTAGATAAACATTATTACATTATTGGGAATATGTTTTTTCATCGTTAAAAACTTAAATTTTCACCCTTAGAGACATATTATCAAATTATTGGGGATATGTTTTTTCTTCTTTATATATATATTAATTCATGAATGAGGGTATTTATTTTTATTTTTTGAGGCATGATATTATTAGATTGGAGATGTTAATTTTCACAAATAGATATTTTCCCATCTTTCGGAGAATAATTACAATGCGATTTGAATTTTTGCACCTATTTTTTTTTATAAAACAAATTTATAACGCAGATCATTCGCTTATATCATCGGGCTCATATATAGTATCCAAGCTAGCTAAATGGATAAGCTTTTGGAGAATCAAAACACGTATAGCAAAAATTAATATGAAATAAAGATAACTCTACAAATAAAATATTATGATTAATTTATGAATAAAAGTGTATTATTTACTATCATTTCCGGTAATTGTATTGAGAAAGTGATTTTAGATAGACATATTCTTGAAATTATTAAAAAATTGAAGAATCATCCTATTATAATAGGAGCATATTTTTTAATTTTCGATGCCTTTAAATTTTTCTTCATTTTTCTTATGGTATATTTGAATGAAGTCTTTTCTAGGCGAAACCATACGCAATATAAATTCTTTTATAAGAAAGATTAAAATGAATGATTGTAATCACAATATAATTATGCTCTAAAAGCGGAGAAATGTCTCTAATTATGAAAATCAACATCCCCAACCATGAAATAATATGAATATAAAAAAGAAAATACATTTCCCCAATAATGTAATAATAGGTTTATAAAAAAGAAAATACATCTCCCCATTAATGTAATAATATGTCTAAAAAAAAGAAAAAACATAACATCAATAATGTAATAATGTGTCTCTAAAAATGAAAATTATCGTCCCTAACAATGAAAAACCCTGTAACAGCTAATATAAATTGAAAATAAAAAGACAATAGGTACATTGATTTCATTTTAGTTTCTGGATCAACCTATTTATAATTTATATATATATTCTCACCCAGTTGCCTTTTCGTTGTGTAGGTGTCTACATCATTACAAATCAAGAAATCGCTGATAATTCACCATATTAATTTCACTTTACGAATATTTTAAAGATAAATAACGACCAAAGAAAGTGCAGGATATCGCGGGCCGTTTTGATAAAAGAAAAATTTAAAGAACCTAAAAGGTTTTAAATAAAATTAATTGACTACTTATTTATGGTCATGTTTGACTCCTTTTAGTCAAATAATAATGATTCCAGCTCACAACATCTGAACTCTTCGATTAGATTAATTTAAAATAAATTTTGACATCAGCCAACCATATCCCCTATGTGCTTTATTGCAGTATTTTTTCGGCAATATTTCTGCTGACATAGTGTACGGAAGGCACCAAAAAAACTGGTTTATGAATCCTTCCATTTACTACTGTTTAAAAATGTCACCTGACTCTTAATGAGTACCAAAAAAATCTCATTAATAATTGGGCTAATATAACGCAATAAATAATTTAAAACTTTGGATGGAACCAATGGAAATTCAGTCCATTTTTGAGCATGTGATGGGTTAATGAAATGTATCAAATTAGCAGCATACAGAAATGTGCTTCATAAAATAAAAAGTGTAAAATAAAAAGAATGTGAATGTGAATGTGAATAATCTCCTAAATTTGAAATTAAGTGTAAATATCCAATTAATATGCCAAAATTAAATTCTAATAGGACCAAATTTATAACCATTAGTTGCATGTGGTAAAATGATTCTTATGACAGAGGGTAAAGTTCAGACAAGAGTAAGATAAAGGTTAGAAATTCGATAGTAATGGGCACAGGTCTACATATTCTAATTCAGCCAAAAATAATTGAGTTATGGCGACTTGTATTAATTTTAATTTTTATCTATGAGATAATCCAAGCCCGCAGAGAAGACCTTATACTTTTTATTATAATCTTAGCAAAAATCAAGATATTGGTTTAAACAGGTATATCGAATAAAAAGATAAAAAAATATTGGCCATTTTCTCAAGATTTATAAACTGAATGCTGTTGGTCGCGAGCTTACAGTACCTAAAAATCGTAGAATAAAATATTAAGGAATACCAATACCCAATTTCAACCCGAATCAACTAATAAAATAAAAACCAAGTTGTATTTAGAAGGTTGAAATCATCTTCAATTTACCTTTTTCAGGGCCGATGATACAAAAAATAACATTCATTTTCAATTCAATTTTAACTTAGGATTAATATTATCTGTATATTGTTGGAAAAATAGAGAATTCAGAAAATTGAAATATTATATACGTGATTAGAAGTGATGCACAGATTTGGGCCTTGAAAGGGTTAAACGAAGTCCAAAAAAAAAAGTAGAAATGTTATGGTTCAACAGTAACATCCGGATTTTTATTTTTTAAATATATTAGTAATAATGGGAGTCAAATGCCTGCATGGGGTATTTCTGTTGAAAAATATAAGCAAAGCTCGAACCCTTTAGTGCTAACACTAAATAAATATTATAATAATTGTATATCGATGGTGATTTAAAAGATGAATGAGTAAACTTTTAACCTTTCAAAAAAAATTTGAAACGGTTTAAAAAATTTAATTAACAAATTGAAATTAAATGATGGTTTTTGATTGACACATTGCTATTTTTTTGTGGCGATAAATTATATTAACGAGAGATATCAATATTTAGACAAATTATTGTGGAAAGGTAGACCCATCCAAAAATTTCAAATTTTAATTTATGACTACTGATTTCAAATTTACTTAATTTTTTTTATTCCTATTTTAAGGTGAACCATTTTTTGTTATTTTACCCGGTTATATGCTCAAGTGCATATCAAATAAGATTCACTTGTTTTTTTTAAAGTTGTATATGCTCATTTTAATACAAATAAGTTTCTTTTAAAACCAATTATATCATCTTCAACAGATGCTCTCGGGTTCTAGGGCAATTATTGGATTGGAGGGAAATTCGGCGACTAAATTTTTATGCTTTTTTTCACTTTTTTTAATTCTTTTAAGAGTTAACAAATAAAATAGATTTATTTAGATTTTTATCAAATCGCGCTTTTAAAAATCAAACATTAATTTGTGTGTCAAATTAAGTAAAAAAAATAGGTGCACATCTTTATATTTTAAATAAAACTAAGAAAAAAAATTATAAATTTTTTTCGAGTCTATATCAAAAAATATATGATATTGGCTAAACAAGTTTTAAAAAATACTAATTTTGAAACTAATCAGTCGATGTTATACGGAAATAATTAGGCACATTTTGATCCTCATAAAGCGAAAAAAAACTTCATTCAAACCATTATTAAAATTTTTGATTTTATAAAGGTTATAGGTATTAAAGATTATTTATTGTCCTCTTAGACATTAATTTATTAATGAAATTCTAGAATATTTAAGGATTTTCGACTTTTAATTGAAAAATTTAGTTAAATTTATTAATTATATCCACCTCAGTGTAGTTAAATGGGCAGTTTTTAAGATTAGAAATTATTAAATTTGCATTGATTTAAATTTCAAATACTCTTAGTGTCATTTTTTTTATCAAGTTAAAGCCTTTTTTTTCTTGATGTGATTATTAATTTACATATATTTACCTATTTTGAATTTTTTTACATAATTTTACACATAAATTATTGTTTTTTTTTATTAAAGCTATGATTCAAATCAAATTAATTTGCTTATTATATATCAAATTTTATTCGATTTTACATCTTGTAATTTTTTTCAAATACGTTTTTATAGCTTTTTATTAACTTTAAAATAAATATTCCGCATATATATATATATATATTCTAAATTTGGGGTTTAAAAGGCAATTTATAAATTTCAGTGACACATAATAATTCAAATGTTATCAGAATTCAAAATATTTTATCTTTTTTTTTTGAATTAGATAAAAAAATTCATTATTTGTATTTAACCAAAAAATATGCCCCTTTTTGGTTTTATGCCTTGATATCCCGGAGATCTAACCATTCGTGCTATTATAATTGGTAAAAATAAGGTGTTATGTTTTTTTTAGATATATCATGATATAAAATTCAGCGAAATAATATAATAACTTATATTTAATAACAACTTTTTTGAAATTTCTATCTTTATTTGCACTTATATTCTTAGGTTTTTATACGATCTTGCTTATAAAAAATTTACTTTATAAAACAGAAATTATTATTGTTATTTTAATATATATTTATTATTTGATACTTATATTAAGAGATTATATTTCCATCCTTATAATACGATCTTTAACTACTCTTATAGGTCCGATAATCAACTTTATAAAATAAATATAAATCTCGGTAGGTAAAATAGTTAATTTTTTTTCTTTATTTAATTTTTTTTTTTTGGATTTCAGTAGGACATATAATCAAATATTAAATATTATAGTTTCATGTAAAGTAATTATTAAGTTTTTTACATTTATGAGTCGAAAAATCAAAATATAAATGTCTCATAAAAAATGAGATTAATTCCCGAATAATTTTCGATTTATCAAAAAATAAAACTTTTACTTATCTATTTAATTGATTTTTTGTTTTCTTAGTCTTTCCGTCGTTTTTTGTATCGATTTAAACATTACTGAATCACCTATTTTCCTTTGTGTTGAAATAATAAAATCTCCCAGCACTTTTCACAAAAAGTCACTATCTATTCAATGGAATTTTTTTGTTTTAAAACAACTTTTTTTTTGCATGGGGTTCAAATAAAAAAATTATTAGATAGGCTTCAAGAAAAAATCACTCTAAATTGATCAAAATTTCTTCTTGGTTTTTTTAGATATTATAGCGGTAAAAATGTGTTATTACGCACCACTTTGGTTTTGGATTAGAGAATTTAATATATAGCGCTAGATCTATTCATATATTTAAATAATAATAATAATAATTTACAGCGAAATTCTGTTCAAGGATTTTTAGGAAGCATTTTAATTATAATTTTTATAATTTTTTTATAAATGTCTTACATCATAACTTATATATTATCTACTATTAATATTATCATTACCCTAATTCTACAAATATTCACCCCACCATTTATTATTTTCATTTTTTTAATAAAAAAATTATATTATATAACCGTATTATAGTTAATAATTCATAAATCAAAATTTCCTTAACTAAACTGTTTTTATAGGTTGAAGTTATAGACATTTCCGTATAAAAAACACGATTTTCTCTTACACTTAGTTATGCTTTACTGTAAATAAAGTTTTAAATATTATTATATGATATTTTTTGTGATAAATTTTGTAATAAATATCTTTTAATCACATCCTTGAGTTTTTTAAAGTTTTAATATATATTTTTTAAATATTAATTTTCAGTATAAATTGAGCAATGTTAATTTTATTTTAAAAAACTATTTCTTGCCTAATAATTTCTATAAATCTTATTCAAAGGCCAAAATGATACTTTTACTTGATTTGAATTTCTCAGTTCAGAATTTTTAAATATTCTACCTAAAAAAAAAAAGATTAAATAAAATTCATAATAAATTAATGATAAAATAAACATTCAGATATATAAAGAAAACATTCAAAATTATCAATCCATCACAACAATAAAATTATTCACGGTTCTTATTGTATTATTATGATCAATTTGAATAAATTAATCAAATTGTAAAATGTATCGAATTTATTATTTTCTTTTTAATTTTTTTGAAAAAATATATATCGATTTTAAAGTGAATTTTTTAATCCGAAAAAAAATCCGGAAATATTTTTTACAAAAACATATAACTCGGATTGTTTAAATAAGTTAAAAGGTTATCCAAATACTAATATAGTCAGTATAAAAATGAGAGATGAGCCATAGCCTTGAATTTAATGAGTTATAATAATCAAGAATATTCAGGCCTTTTTCTGTTTTTTTGAAGATTTCTGGAGATCAAAATTTTTTCTCTCTTTGTTAAATATTATTTTTATTTGATATTAATTATTACGATTTTTTTTTTTTTTTGCATAATTTTATTATAAAAATAATCAAAATAATGGATTTAGTATTTGTTTATTATTTATCTTCTTGCCTAGAATTAATTAATTTAATACAAAGAGGTCATTTAAAAAAACATTAAGTATCTTTAATTTGTTTAAGAATCCTATCGAATTTTTTTTTAAAAAATATGACAGGATAATATAAAAAAGGATAGTATTTTGACGATGTTCATTTTTTTTAAGCATATTTGGAATTTAAATCTCATTTAGGACGAATATTTTAACTCTTTATTTTCAAGATTTTTAATCAAAAAATAAATTATAGCTGATTTTTTTCCTACGAGTTTAGAAACTAAATATACTTAGTTATCAAAAAGAAATTCTAAACTTTTCATGTATTTCATACGATTAAATTACTGGATAGTTTTATCTGATATTATGATTTTATTTTTTGGATATTTGGCCAATAAATATTAATGATCTATTTCTCAAGAATGGGGTTTAAATAATTAATCGGTTTAATTTTATGAAGAGAAATTTTTTTTAAACAAAATTCTTTGAATATTTTTTTCTAAAATTATTCATCTAAATAGCTTGATTTGAAATAAGATTGATTCTTTTTAAACTTGGAAGACAAATATCAAAAAAAAAATTATAATCAAGAGGATTTCCATAAATAAGATATAAAACTATACATAACATAATATATCGTTAATAAATCAAATATTTTTAGTGAACTGTAGTATTTTAAAAAAATTCAGTGAATAAAAAGAGAAAAATAGCTTTATTAATGCACTTATTTTGTAGAAAAACATGTAAAAAAATGATTTTTTTTATTTTGGTATATTTTGTCGACCTGTTAAAGAAGAATTTTTTTATTTTATGGTAAAAAAAAAAACTTAAATTTCATCAATAAATCAGTAAAGTATCTAAGAATTTGTTTGGGTTAAATCGAATTTTATAACCAAATAAAATAACTTTAATTAACACTGAGAATATATATCCAAGTATTTGAGCTAATAGAGTAAAAAAAAATTATAATTTTAAAAAAATTATACCCTTTTTCATACTAATAAATAAAATGAAATTTATTTTGAGATTTTTTAGGAAAATAAATGGTATTTTTTTTACTTTACATTAAATTAATTGATTTAATAGATGTCTTAAAATACCAGAGCTTTAAGATTCTAAGATTATTTAATATTAAATAATTAATAAAATTCATAAAAAAGACAAAAATTTTCATGATGAATCATTTTGATATTAAATTATTTATCTTAATAAAACTTATTTTTAAAATTTACTAAAATACTTATTTTATTTAGAAAAAATAATTGCTTCTACTCAAAAAGGTCCGGATTGTGTATTTATTACATCGAATCAAACCTTATTCTAAAGTTATTCAGTTGGAAATAAGATTAAAAAAGCTCTAATACCTCTAGTAAAGGATATATTATTTTATACTAAGGTTAATTTATTTAGTTTAATTATAATTTTAAATTTTAAATTTTAAAAAAAACAATAGAATAAGAATTAGATAGGTTTTTTTATTAGAAAACCTAAAAAACAAACATTAAAATTCTGGAAGATTTTATTTTTTTTTAACCAAATACGGTTTATTATATATTTATTCATTAAATTATCTTAATTTGAAGAGGCGCATTGTTTTGGATAGGGAAAACTTACAATTGAGTTTTCTATAATTTTTTTTCTTAATTAAACTGTTCAAAATAATATTTGAAATAAGGATTATTTTAATCTAAATTTTTATTATAGTACGCTAATTTTATCCAGATATTTTTTAAAGTTTAAATTTAAATATTTTCATTCACCATTATTAAATTCTATAAATTTTTTTGATTAAAATAAACTCAAAAAAATTTCTTTTTTTTAAAAAATATTTGTCAGATACTAAACGAATTATAAATGTGATATCCAATATGATTTTCTCCTTATTAGGTAATTTGAATTCGTGTAAGAGAAGAAATCACTGATTAAGGATTATATCTACGCGAAAAATAGATTTTAATAGATTTTTAGTTTTTCTTATATATTAAATCCTAAAAATATATATTATTCCTATTTAAGATATATCTATGAATATATGGGCTAAATTTAGCGCCATAAAACTAAGATAAAATCAAAAAGGTACTGGAAATTATTTTTTGCGACTTTAGTATTTTATATTTAAACAAACCTGTTTAAAAATTCACCCAAAGCCATAACTACTTTTTTATAGCAATTATACATACACAGGAGTTTTTAGAGCTAAATTTTTAATTATTTAAAATAAAGTATATTCTACGTAATTTTAAACATATTTTAAAATAATTTTAATCATTCCTAAAAAACTAAACTCTAGTTTGTTTGGATGTGTTTTTTATTTACTTTTTTAGTGGAAAGTACTAATGGCAAGATGAATAAATTAAGTTATCTTTTGTTTTGAAAAATAACCTTTTAAGATGATGACATGGCCATCTTAACTTAAGCTGAATTCTCTATCAGCCAATATTTCTACACATAAAAAAAATTTAAATTTATATTTTATATTTAAATTAAAAAAAAATATCCCAAGTTCTAAAATTTTATTAATATAAAAAAATCAGGGGTATATTAAACTAGAGTCTAAATTTATTTCCACATTTTATTATTATTTAATTTCTAAGCTCAGTTTTTCCAATTTACTGTTACCTAATGAATTATTTCAATATATACAACTTTCATTCATTGAATATTTATATGAATTTGTAATAGGGGTATATTATAAAATATTGATTCATTTTTAACAGATTTATAGTATTTCTCGTCTTTTTTTTATCTTCTTTTTTTAATTCGCCTAATAAAATTTCCACAAAATACAAATTTTTGTGACAATGGCCTAAAATATTTAATTTAATACAAACTAAATATTTATATATGATAAAAAATTGTTACTAATATGGCTTATACATTTAATAAATTAAATAAATTTGGGGTTTAAATATTTTTGATAAAAATAAAAAAAATTTATACAACTGAAAACAAATAGTTTTTTGTCAAAAATAACTTTGAAAAATAACCACCTTGCTTTTTGAATAAAAAAAATTTAAATATTAAATCTGAATAGGGATATGATGGGTTATATTTAAATATTGTAAATTTTTAGTAATTTTTGATATCTTTATATATATATATATATAACTTGAGAGTACTTTATAAGACGAGTTTATTCGATCAATTATAAAAAAAATTATGTACTGATCGAAATTCTTTCGAAAAAATTTCAAAGCAAAAAATATCTATAGTTTTACCTCAATTTAAGATATTTTTCAAATTTTACTTAATCTTTTTTAATACTAAATCTCCAATCCTTTTTTTTTTTGCTTAAATTAGTTTAAACTTAACAAATTTTCAGTATTTTTAAGGCTTATTAAATTATATATATAATAATTTGAAACACCATTTAATCATTAACGCACAAAAATTTGATTAGATAAAATAATATATCATATGATTCTTCTAATTATATGATATATATTTTAAAATATTGGATAGAAATTAAAAAAAAATAATAATAAAAAAGCCTAGATTTTGTATTCATTAAATAGCTAAAAAATTACTATATAAAACCAAAAATTTAAAGATAAATGGGGAAAGTATTTCATGATTTTTTATTTTTTATTTAATTCACACTAAACACTAAAAATTTAATTTATAAAAGAGTTATGATAAAATTTAAAAAATTGCCTATTTTTTTCTTAAAATTTGGTTTAATTGAAGCAAAAAAAATACAATGGGTTATATTTTGATATTTTGTAAAATTATTTAACATTTTGTAATTAATCAATCTTAAAAAGAGCTTTAAATTATTTTTTTTAGTTTTTTTTCATAGTTTTTGATATATTCTATAGGTTATTTAAATTATCAAACTTTTTCAACCAAAAAATTAATAATTAAGAAAAAGAGACACAATAAAAAAATATGTTTCGAAGCTTTTTTAAAAAGAGATAAATCGATTTAAAAACAATGAAATGGTATTAATATAATTATTTAGTCTATTTACATCGCTTTTTGCGTCTATAAAAGGAGATTATAATTGTTTCGGGATATATTAGCCGAAAATAGATCTCCATATAAAAAATTTTAAAGAAAAAAAATATTATAGAGATCGAGGAAATTTTGGCTATCTACATATCCAAAATTATTTTTATACTTTATTTGAAAATTTTAATTGGATTTGTTAATTACTGATTAAATTTATCTATTTTTGTTTTTTTTATTAGGGTATATGTTAATATTTTACACGATAAAAATATGATCCCTTCAAAAAATCAATCGTGGATAGCAGATAAATTTTTTTCAATTAAAAAAAATATTATTAATATAAAAAAAATATTTAAATTCTAAATATCTCTTCAAATATTGTATTCCTAATAAATTTGGTAAAAATTCAAGAAGATAATGCTATATAATTTTTATGTAGAGATATTTTCATCTTAGGAATAAAAATCGAAGAGAATTATATAGTATTCCACAATAAATATTTTGATAATAGATTTTTTTAAAAAAATAATTAACTTGTTTATATTTTATAACATATTAACACACTTTTGATAATTTTAAACTATTTAAAGATAGAATATTTTCCTTTTCCCACAAATACATATTACTTTTTGCATTATTATAGGGATATTTATTATATTAAGAAATTAAAATTTCCACAAATTTATGCAAAATGACTCAGAATTTAGCGAATTAAGCTATATTAATATTTTTGCAAAAAATTTCTATATTTAAAAATAATTAAGTATATAAATCGATCATTATTGCATTATTTTTTTTCTAATACTTTTAGTGGTGAATAAAATATTAAATTCTTACTATTTAAATATCTATGATAGAGCCAATAGCTTTTCTTGAGTGCTCTTATTTATATCGAAAAGGCTTCAGATTTATATCTATTAAAGAAAAATAATTAAAAGGGTATATCGGAATTTAATAACCTGGACTTAAAATGCTCAAAAAAAGTGTTTATTAAGCTTTTAAAACATATTTTTATCCTTTGAATTAAATTATTATTTCATTATTTTTGTTTTTTACAATCAAAACAGGAGATTTAGATATTTCACTTTTTTTATATGGAATTTTATTTGAAGCAAAAATTATTGAGAAATACAATGAAACAATAGAATGTACATAGTGCATATAAAAGGTCGATATCCTCAGATATAATTTATTCCTCTATCAATACACTGGTTGAGTGCCTAGAGGAAACTGAAATCAAACCTATCATCAGATATAATCCACCTTATGCTGCACCAATTGGGGTATTTTACTAACGGTTGTGTAGAACATTAAAATTATTAATTTATCTTAGGTAAATTTTGTTACATTAAATTCCGGTATTATCGGTAAATACATGTTTGATCTTACCAAATACAAAAGAAAAAATTTTTCGGGAAAAATCTTATTTTTCTTTCATTTTTATTGTAAGAAGTAAAAAAATATGCAAAGACGGAATAATTTTGTGAAAAATAGCATAATTGAGGATTTTTTTGTGGAAAAGTGTAGACAGTTTATCTTCGTCATTTATTATATCATATAATAATTAAAATATAATAATAGTATTATATTTTCATATAATATTTTTAACCGTGCTTTTTGTTAATTAGTTTCACAAATGACTTATTTGATTTATGGTTTTGTCTTAAATTTTTTCGAATAGGAATTTAAAGAATATTGTACAACATAAATAATACATTTTTCATACTATTTTTTGAGTCATATTAGCCTAAATAATATTTTTTTTTAAATTAATTATATTTGATTATTAAAAAAAATAAAAAATAAAAAATAAAAAATAAAAAATAAAAAATAAAAAATAAAAAATAAAAAATGAATATTTTTTATTGATATCATATATATAATTTTTTTCGTATTATTTTAAAGGGATATTAAATTGATTCCAATAATATAACCCTTAATAAATTAGGTTATCGAAGCTCTAAATATCATAAATTATCAGTTATATTAAAAAATGGAGCTTTTATTTACATCATATAAAGACTTAAATTTTAGAAAATTTTTGATTTAAAATATAGCTGCAGATAAATCGATATTTTAAATAATAAAGATTTTTTAAAATTAAATTTTCAATAAAAATCTTAAGAATAAAAATCAATAAATTCTTATTTTTTTCAGGGATAAGATTTATCTGTGAAAAATACAAATCTAAATATTTTTTTGACTCAATCTTAATTTTTTTAACAAATTAATAATATAATAAATAAATTCGTCCTAATTGATTTCATATAATTATTTATAATCCAGTAATAGCCCTATGGACCATATATTAGGTACATCGCTTTATTCAGAGGAGTATTTAATGATCATTAATTTAGATAGTAATCTATCAATATTTTAGGTCTTTAATGAAAAAAATTTCTATATTTTATCACTTCCAGAGGTGTCACTCTAAGATATGCTGGGTTTATATATCTTTTATTTATAATTTTGAGAATTAGATATACTAAATAAGATTATTAAAGCGTATATTTATAAAAGTCCTAACTATTCAACGTGCCCAAGAATGGTATTTATATATTCATCAGTTGAAAGTAAATGTATATTCATTCCTAATATTAATTTTAAAAATTGATAAAATTAACTTTTGTTTTTTAATATGTACTTGAAACGTAACAATTTATGATGAAAAATGAATTTTGAGTCAATATGAGAGAATATAAAAAATTCATGGCAAAAAACGATTATCTCACATGTATGTAATTGTTATTCAAAATGACTATAGTATATATTCATCGAAAAATATTATCTTTCCTGATCAAATAATATATACAATATTGGTTCTTGAATATTTTGTTTATAAAGTGATTTATTTAATAAAAATCAGAAATAGTATTAAAAATAGAATGATTTTCCTTAAAAAAAGCTATTTTGGGGAATGTTTATACTTTATTTTGGTAGTTTTGATAATATTAATTTCAACTTTGTATCTAAGATCGTGCTTTACTTCTTTAATATCCGTTTAAGTATCGCTTAAGTATCGATGAGACAAAGATTCACATTTCCACAAGAAACCCGTTTTGGGAATAAAAAATTACTTCAAAGGCAAGTATGATTTAACAGGATGTACCTATTTCTTTTCCTGAATAATCCTCACAAATAGAAATAGATTGATACGTACCCAATATTAGATACATATTTGAAACCAATAAGATATAATTATTTTATGCGTGTAAATCGTATGCATACTGAGATTGAATTTTAATTGGCTGAATTTATAATTTTTCTGCTGCAGATATTTTAAACCAATAAATAACTCTTAAAAACAAATGGCTTACCCAAAAATCCTAAATATGTGAAACATGATAGTAAAAATAATAAATAAACTTCAAATAGTAAACTTTATTGTATATATTGTACTTTGAGGCAGAACATGCCTTCTTGGCTCAGATGGCAGAGCGTCTGCCTAGTAAGCAGAAGGTCACCAGTTCGATTCTGGTAGAAGGCAAAGTTTTTATATAAATTTCCCATAGAAAAAAAAGTTAAGGTGGTCTAAGCCATCGATTTTATATTTAATAACTCCGTTAGAAACCAACACATTTAAAGCCTTTGCATTTAATAAACACCGATAAAATGTAAATATTCCAAATTAAACTATGAAAACGCGACTTTATCAAATAATTTCAAATTCAAAAAAATAGCTGTAAAAGCTGAAAAATGTTTAGTTGATTTATTAATTCTGTTTTATATTGGTAGAAACGCGTAATATTGAAAAATAATGCTTAAGTTTAAAAATAATATAACTTTTCAATATATTTTTTAGTTTAACATTAAATGACCTTATATAGAGATGAAATTTTTTATTAAAACTTGATGATATATTAAACTTATACATATTTTTTTCGAATTTTTATATAAAAACGACTTTTCACTGAAAAATAATAAATATATGTATTTTTTAAATATTGTATAAGTTTCTTGGATTCCGGAAATAAATAGCATAATAAGGATGATTAATTAAAAAAAAATTCCTTTAAATTTATAAAAACAGATCCATTCTCATTTATATCATTTCCGCACAATTATTTTTATTAAATTTTATTCAAAAGTGTTTTTCAATAATGAAATTTTTATAATTAAGAATAATATAAACCAGCATAAGCTAATAATATACTTAAAATGAAGAAAGCCAAAATTTCACTGATTTTTTTAATTATAAGTCAAAATCGTTAAAAATAAATAAAACTGATCTTATTACTATTCATTTAGAAAAATTATAAGTCTGTTAAAAATTTTTAGACTATCTTTGCGCTTGCTAAGAATACACGTAAGTGTACTTTATTTAAATATTTTTTTTTT
This sequence comes from Smittium mucronatum, assembly GCA_001953115.1. NCBI lineage: Eukaryota > Fungi > Kickxellomycota > Harpellomycetes > Harpellales > Legeriomycetaceae > Smittium > Smittium mucronatum. Next base: position 41,503 of record LSSL01000099.1, on the reverse strand, counting down.
AAAAATAAAAAAATTGAGATGTTTCTTTGATCCTAGGAATATAAGAAAAATAAACTCATAAAGGTGAAAAAGAAAGATAAATGTGATCCAATAAAAAAATTTTAGAGCTCAAAAGTTGCTTATAAAAAGACTTAGAGATTTTCGTTTTAATAATAAAACCTAAAAACGAATAAAAGCAAAATTTTCTTAAAAAAAAATAAGTATTGAAATATTTTCCTTTTTTTTTTCGTAGTTTTTGATTTTCAACGGTAAATTTGATTGAAGTAAAGCCATGTTGAACATAAAGCGTAATTTTATTAAATTCTCCCGTATTTTGAAATATACTTGTATCTCAATTAAACAATTGCTTTTCAATAAAGCATGTTTTATCAGAAAAAAACAAACTATATTGTTTAAACAAGCATTTTATTGTGATAATTGGGATTATCTATATCATTTAGGCATTAATAAATATCCGCTTTGAAACTGTCACTGTGAATCTAAAGATGAGTCAGCTCTAAGTGCATTGACGCTAATGATCGCATGGCCATCACCCAGCAAAAATTTGAGGGACGGTATTTCTCTTTCGCTCCGTACATTCTCACTTAGCCAATATCTCTATTTAATGATAATTTTAGGAGTTTTTACAGCCCCAAATTAAATAATAAAAGGTGAATCCTTATCTGGAGGTTGGGACAAAACTTATAGAAAGTCTCAGTAAAAAATATATGATATCTTCCATAACTGGCTCCTCCTCCAGGTTAGCCGATGAATATAGGTCGTCACCTAAACTAGGTTTCCCTGTAGAGATCGATACTGAAGTATCAATATCTCTATTTTCACCCCCCCCCCCCCCCCCCCCCCCC